>JBBPBX010062679.1:0-20754 GCA_038048925.1 Garcialebias charrua
CACCGGGTCCATCATCCATTCAGAGTAAAGCCCCATATGCTATATCAAAGAAAACGCTGTGACATTATGGCTGAATGTTTTTTCCTGGTGTTATAGCTAACCCTAGGTTTAAAGCATCTCCTTAAACCCCTTTTAATAGCCACACGAGGTGGTGGTTAAAAATATTCCACAAAAAATGGAGCACCACTTCACAAAGCAACTGAGCAACTACGGTAGTTGTCTGCAGTTCTTTAAATAGGCAGTTGGAAGAGCCCTTGGAAAATACCTTCCCAAACTACCAGGTTAAGTCACTGTGCTACACATGTTTAAATTATCACACACCCTATTTTCAACTGTGTGAAAACTTCATTCCTCACAGAACCTGTAGCTGGAATATATTAACTTCATTTATTTAAAATACATTGTCTTTCATTGGATCAAACTTTGTTAGCTTATACTACAAACTGTTGCACTTCATGCTGATTGGATTAATTTTACACAAATTACATAAATCACAATTTAAAAAATAAATGTTGAAATTTGTCTTTTTTTTCCCCCAGTCATCTTGTTGAAACGTTTTTAATATTGCCAGTAATGTAACTGTACGCAATCTTGGTGTCTCATACCACAAGGCCATTTCTGTAGAGCTGCCTTTTCCATCTCAAAAGTGAAAACAAGAGCACCATATCTCTTTCAGGAACCTAAAAAAAACATCAACCAAAATATAATGGCAGCAGATCTTCTGCATTACCTTACTGTGTTCACTCAGTGGATTTCTACAATAAAACCCTGAGTCATCTCCTGGACCTACATGGACCTGTTAAAACTAGGTCTGTCAGCTTTACTCGTTCACCTCCCTGGTAAAATGATGTGCTGAGATACTTGAAAGTGGCGGGACACACTCTTGAGCAGTGATACGTCAGCTCTGGACTCACTGTCCACAAACAGGCCTATCAGGAGCATCAAAGGTTCTATATGAAGAGTCAGAGAGTCAGAGTCAGAGAGTCTTTGTTGTCATTTGCACCGCATGTGGTACATGTGATGAAAACGAGATTATGTACACGGGGTCCCAAGGCCCTCCATGAAGCGCGTTCCAACCACTACTCTACCATCATTAATTAATAACAGCCCTGAAAACTCCAAACAACTCCTTCCTACAGTAAACCGTCTCCTTCAACCTCCTCACTTACAGAAATGACTGAAGAGCACTGCAATAACTTTAAGGACGTTTTCCACACCCAAACCCATCATCCAATCTGCCCTGACAAACTTGGCAGTTTCACCCGCACCACTCAACCTCTTCAGTGCTTCACATCAGTTGCCCAGCAAGAAGTAACAGCTATTATCAAACAAATGGAATCCCCCCATTTGTGCCCTCTATCTTTCCCCACTGCTCTGCTGAAAAGAACCATCTCTTTCATCAGTCCTTTGATCGCACTCGTGATCTCTTTCCCTCCAGACTGGTTTTGTTCCACCTACTTTGAAAACTTCTATATCACCCCTCTTTAAAAAACACCTTTGATCCAGACCACCTTGTCAACTAAAAGCCTGTTGCCTTGCTTCCATTTCTGGCCAAAGTGCTTGAAAAAATTGTTGCAGTCTGTCGGGATGACCACCTCATTGCTAATAATGTCTAGATATTATATTCCAGCTTTCAAACAGCTCTGGTCAGGGTCACAAATGGCCTTCTGATGGCAGCTGATGCTGGTTCTCCCTCCTTACTGATCCTCCTGGACTTCAGTGCAGCTTTTGACACTGAATCAAGGCATCCTCCTCCACCGGCATCAATACTCTGCAGGATTGACAGAGACAGCTCTGGAATGGTTCTGCTCTTACCTGTCTGACCAATCTGAGTACGGTATATCTCCATCAGGGCTCACATAGTCATCTGTAGCCGTTTTCGCACTGCACAGCCCTCCCCGGCCCAGCCTGGCCCGACCCGGCTTCTAACCCAGGTTCGTCTTGTTCGCAGTTGCCTTTTCGGGCAGGCATCAGCCCGAGTTTTAGAACCCGACCGATGGAGGTTCTAAGCGGGCCGAGCTCCCGGGCCCAGTTTAAATAACACGAAGCGCGTACCCATACAGAGCATTTCCACCTTTCAGCGCGAGCTGAATTTCATTAAAATATAACTACAGAAACGCTTAAAAAATATGTGTTAGCTGAATATATATATTAGTGTTTCTGAGTTTAATTTTTGTTAATAATTGATTACAAATCAGCGTATTTTAGAACGTAAATAACACGAACCGCGCACCCATACAGAGCATTTCCGCCTTTCAGCGTGAGCTGAATTTCATTAAAATATAACTACAGAAACGCCTAAAAATATGTGTTAGCTGAATACTGTATATATATATTCATGTTTCTGAGTGTAATTTTTGTTAATAACTGATTACAAATCAGCTTATTTTATAACGTAAATACCACAAACTGCGTACCCATACAGAGCATTTCCGCCTTTCAGCGCGAGCTGAATTTAATTAAAATATAACTACAGAAACGCCTAAAAAATTATGTGTTAGCTGAATACTGTATATATATATATATTAGTGTTTCTGAGTTTAATTTTTGTTAATACCTGATTACAAATCAGCTTATTTTAGAACGTAAATAACACCAAGCGCGCACACAAGAACTCCCCACCCACTTCAAGGCGGCTCTCTGCACACTGCGAAATGAGCGGGGGCGGGCCAGGCTGGGCTCAGGGGCAACCCGGGACGAGCTGGGCCGGGGAGGGTTGTGCAGTGCGAAAACGCCTTGTGGTATCCCTCGGGTCAGTTTTTGGGCCCACCCTGTTTACCCTCTATATCCTCACCTTTGGTCACCTTTTGGTCACATTATCACTCACCTTTTCATTGTTATGCAGATGACGTGCAGCTCTATATCAAAACAGAGTCTGTAGGTTCATTACGCTCCTCTCTCACCACCTGTCTTGAGGAGGTAAAAGCCTGGATGAATGTCAATTTTCTCCAATTCAACACATCAAAAACCAGTTATTTTAGTTGGTACTCTGCATCAGATTCACTCATCATCTATCTCTACCATAATCTTTTTCTGGCCACGACATTCCCCGTTCCTACACAGTGCCTAATCTTGGTGTAAGATTTGATTCTCACATTACATTTGAATCTCACACCAAACACCTTTGCAGAACTTCCTTCTTTTATCTCAAGAACATCTCCAAACTCTGCCCATTACCGTACTCTCCTTTTCTAATGCCGAAAAACATTTTATTGATTTCATCTCCTCAAGACTGCAATACTGCAAGGCACTTTTTTACAGAAGTACATCCAAACACATTCATAAAATTCAATATGGACAGAACAGTGCGTCAGATCCTGACGAAGCAAAGGAAACATGACCACATCACCCCAATCCTTAAAGGCCTCCACTGGCTTCCCATTGCATTGAATATAAGGTTTCCTTTCTCCCCCACCAATCCATCCATGGCAATGCTTCCTACTACGTCAAAGACGTTTAATGCTCAGACATCAGCATGATCCCTCCACTCCACATATCCCTACCAACTCCACTCTTTCTGGACAAAACTGCATCCCATGGGTGACTGGGCTTTTTGCTCTGCTGCACCTTGTCTGTAGAACACCCTGACCAACTAAGGATACCCCAGACTACAGCTTTAAGGAAGGACTGAAGACCTTCCTGTTTGAAATAATTTAATAAATGTATTTTTTTAATTCTGTTGTTTTTAGTTCTTGCTCTAACTGTTTTACAATGTAGCACTTTGAGATTGAAAAACATAAAGTGCAATACAAATTCAATAAATTATTATTATTATCCTGTTTTTTGTCTGACTTGAGGTACAGCAGCCTCTGGTCCTGTTTAATTGTATATCAGCAGTGAAAATGGAGCTGGACAGTGCATGCTGCTCTCTGCCCTGCATAGTTTATTTATTTATGTACCGGTAGTTTATTTTCAATAGAGTTGAACACATTGGTTAAAGAATGTTGCATTATGATTTTACTGGTATGTAACATGCTTCGCTCATAATATTAAAGTTTAGTGTCCATGCATAATGAATAGCATACAGTAAATATCCATTCAGTTATTAAAATCAATATTAAAGTCAAAAGTGTTCTCTGGTGTATAAGTTAATAACTTTTGCTCTGATCAAATAAGGTAACCATGGTGGTTTAGTCTTTTTTTTTCTCTTTGATTAAACTACTGTATGTTTGAACATTGAAAGCATTTGACCAGTAATGATAGTATTTATCCTGATCTTTGCCTATTTTTCTCCGTAGGAGGAGTGCTTCCTTAACCTGGAGGCTCCCATAAGTAGGGTCTGTGGTTACGACACCCCCTTCCCTCACATCTTTGAGCCCTTCTACATCCCAGACAAGTGGAAGTGCTTTGATGCAATCAAGAGGATGATCAACTACTGAACCCTGTCAGGTAGGAAAGAGTTGTTGCTTTCTTTTGAAGTAAATTTATGGCGCAGCAAATAGTTTTTTTTTTTTACTAACACTGGAATTAAAGCCAACAACTACCCTGTAATCCATATTTTTTAATTCTGAAGATGTAGTTTGTAAGTCATGAAAAGGTAACTTAACTATGACCTGCCACCAGAAATAAAAACAAGATTTACAGTTTAATATAACTCCTCACTACACAAAGAAAACCCAAGTTTTTATATATTTTAATCATAACATTCAAGAAATCTTTCTTTTTGAAACTGTGCAAACTTTGAACTCCGGGGGGAGTCGGATGTTATATACCAAGAAGCCAAATTTAAAAACCTGATCAAAAGCCAAACCTTTTTTTTTTCAATATTTTTTAAAGAAAACAAATGAATTTGGTAAGGTTTATTATTATTGTTGTCAAAATATTCATGCAGAAAGTTCAAATTATTTTTTCTGAATTTATCTTCACCCATCCAAACCAACAGACGTCTCTGGTTTTAATTTATTCATTTATTTTTTACTTTTCAAATTACTCCTTTACTGGTTCTAATGAAAACAATTTTACTAAAAAGCATCACAAGAGCTTAAAAAACAACCTCAACGTAAACCGCTGCCAAAATTTCTCATTAAAATTACAGGGGGGAAACAAAATGGATGAAATAAACTAAATCAGACACTTTGTAGCTGCGATGTGCTCTGGCGTTTGAGTCTGAGTAGTAAAATTTCACAGGGCTGACCAAATTCTTTGCAGTCTTTGCTTTATAGGGGACTGTAAAAGAAACAAAGATACTGTTAAAGAAATCTCAGATTAAATCTTGACTTTAGTTTGTAATAAATCTTGACAAACTTTAGTCAAAAAATCATAACACATCCAAGGTGGTGAATACTTCTCATAGTACTGTAGGTATCTGGATGCAATGTGTTTGTTTTTCTTGATGGGAAGCTATAAAGACCATTGGATTCTACAGATGCTTTTTTTGGGTGCACATCGGCTTTTATTTATGCTATCATGTAATTAGACCACCCACCACTGATTTTAGTGACAAGTGTAGGGGCATGTAACTTATGAATTCTGAATTCTGAGATGAGTTCTGTAAAGTCATAACTTGTACAGGTGGTCCCCAACTTACGAGCGAGTTCCGTTACTACGACTATCTCGTAAGACGAAAATCTTGTAAATCGGGGATAACCTTTATATACCGCACGAGCCGCCACTGATACACCTACATGTACGGTAATGAACAGTTACCAAGTTAACAAGCACTTCGCCTATCCTAACACAGCTACATAATTCTCAAAGTCCAGGACAAAAAATTAAAAATATAATTTCTTACTTTGAGCTGCAGCTTGTCTCCGTCTGTTTGCTTGTTAGCTCCTTGCACGTCCGAGCTCCGCAGCTTCGTGCAGCTCCGGTCCAAACTGTTTACAGGGAGGACTGTTAGTATGTTAACTCCATACATTTGGAGCCAGAAAAAGAGTTTAATAACTTACTGAAAGCCGTTTCTCCGCGGTGTTCGTCCATCCAAAACAAGCTGCCCGCGTTAGCTGCACTCGTTAGCATGTTAGCCCCATCATTAGCAGCACTCGTTAGCATGTTAGCCCATCCAAAAAGTGTGTTGGCGCTCGCTGTTTCTCCACGTTAGCTCGGTGTCCCCCGGCATCTTAGGCTTCACGCAGTCAACAGTGTCGTTTTGCTTTGCCCATCCGTTCCTCCACAAACCACCGTTCAGCTCCAGATCATGTATCCGAGCGCAGGAACCGCTGATCGGACAAAGCCGGCTGTCGGCTGGAGTTACGAGGCTGGAGCTATCTATGGGCACTGCCGAAAACTGACTGACTGCCGAAAACTGTCGGAAACTGCCGCAAAACTTTGTAAATCGGCTTAAAAATAAAAAAATATGTAATTATAATAATAATACTTTATTTATAAAGTCATTTAAAACAACCACAGCTGCAACAAAGTGCTGTACACATGAAATGAAGAACATTTAAACACACACAAAAAAAAGATTTTTTTTTTTCATATTTTTATTAAATATGATAGCTCGTAAATTCGGAACCTTGTAAGTCGATGTGCCCGTAAATCGGGGACTACCTGTATTTGATACTGTGAGTCAGATCTGTCTTTTAGTCTTTGCAGGAACTGTGAACAATATATTTAAACTTGGGACAGTCAGTGGGCCACATTGTTTTAGAAATGCTGTTTAATTGTTTCTGTCATCTTGAGTTATTGTGGTTAAAATATTGGCTCATGAAAATGAATGACGCATTTATTAGTCATTTAGTTGAATCCAACATTTGTCACCTCTCATCATCTTGCTTCTACTAAATCCAGCTCTTCTTTTTTTTTCTTCCTCATCTGTTATCCACAGTCAGGTGCCAAGTTCTGTACTTATTGAACCATATTTTCTTCTCCAGGGCCAACCTCTGGTCGACCTGAACACCACACTCTTCCAGCATCTATTCTTTTCATCCAACCAGTGGAAAGCTGACTGGAAAAATGCTTTGTTGACCATCCAGTCAGAAAGTGCTATCCATATGGCCTCCATGTCCCCGTGATCTTCACTCTAAAAGACGTTTATCATATCTCTGGATTGGAGACGTTTTTCTCTTGCAGTGAAGAAGTGACGTCAACTTTCAGTGAGCTGGTCACATAGTTCACATATTCAGTTTTTCTCTTGAACTAAAGTTTGGGTTGTTTGAGGGAAAGATTTTTGGTTGAATCTGTGATTTTCTCCCCTACTTGTGCTGTTATTTTGAAAAGTGTTGAAACATGCTTTGACGTAAAATGGATTTGTATTATAACCACCTGTGATTTTTAAACAAAATAAAATAAGGTCATTAAAAGCATTTGGTTCAATTGTTGTTTTGTTTCTGTAAAGATTTGATGCTAAAACAGCTAATTTGTTATGTGATCAGCACAACGCATCATTAGCATCATAAAAGAAACCTCGCACTTTGAAATAAAAGTATTTTAAAGTCAGAAAATCAATCATTTGGTCTGTTGGTCTTCATAGTAGATTATTACAACTTCAGATAAACAACACTTGGTGTTACATTGTGAAATTGTTTATTTAACTAATACATAGTTCTCATGTGACTTAACATCCAGCGCTAATTGCCATCTTTGTAGGCAGGCTGTAGTTGCAGACTCAAATATGTCTACAGTATGTGCAGGCCCAGCTGAGTAAGTTTGTTGAGATCTTTTTTTTTTCTTTCTTTGAGTAAATTGCAACTGTTGTTTCTTGCTGGGTTAGAGGGTGTTCCAACCAGTCAAGACGTTTCTGCAAAGCAGTTTTCACTTAATCACAAAAATCTGGAAATGCGACGGACATCAAACAGAGGAGCTGAGCGCAAAACATCGTCGAGTCTGGCTTGGAAACACCAACCGGCCTGGAAGATGTCAAGAATCTGCTCCCATCGCTTTTATTCTGGTAATCAAAAAGTTATATACAAGTTATTTTTGCTAAACAATGTCAAAGTATAACTGTATGTGTGCTGGAACTGCTCTGTTCATGATTTAGCACACTCTACTGTAGTTAGCTATGCTATGCTATGTGCTAACACTGTAAACAATGACCCTTGTTAAAGCTTCTATCTCTGACTCTTTGGACCCTGGTAAATTTGATGAGATTTAAAAAAAGACCAGACAAGTATTGTTTGCTTGGAAGTGTTGCCAAGACAAAGCCTCTTCTCTCTAATTAGATTATTTTTAACATGTCCTCTTATTTTCAAAGTTCCATCAAAAAGAAAACTACCGTACTATAGAATTTCAGGAACAATGTTTAGTGGTCAGACAAGACCAAAGTGGAGAGATTTATGCCCCCCTGGACACCTCCTTAGGGAAGTTTTACGGGCATGTCTAACTATTAGAAGAACCCCAGGGAAGACCCAGGACACACTCGTCTGGCCTGTGAACGCCTTGGGAGTCCTCCCAGAAGAAGTGGCCTTGAAAAGAGATATCTGGGCCTCCCTGATTAAGGTGCTGCCCCGTGACCAAACTCCTGAATGAGCAAAAGATGGACGGACAAACAGATGACCTGAAGTCCGTTTGGAATAACCAATTGCCTAACCCACGTTTTTGGACTGTGGGAAGAAAAGCAGATAGTTTTCTTTCATTCAACCTTCAGTTATACAGGCTAGCCTCATTGAGTCACGGGGACCCATTTACAAGAGGGATCTGTTCCAGAAAAAAACATATAAAGTACAGACAACAACAGTAGACAATGACAACATATATGCATATATCAGTAATCATATATCAGTATATGCATGTACAGTATATGATATAAATGCAAAGGAAGAACATGCAATCCCCACACCGAAAGACCAGCACAACATATAAAACAGCTGTCAATCAAAAGCTTGAAAACAGAACTATAAACATGCTCTGCCAATTTTATTCAATGCTTTGAATGAGGGAAGTAGGATTAAAGGATGTCGTTTAAAAAAAGCCTTTTTGGAATGTCACCATGATTGTGTGACCTTTGAATCACCGATATCCACGGACCTGTTTTAGAGTTTGAACAAATCTACTTTGTATAAAGCCAGCATCTTACTGGGCTGTGACTGGACACTAGTTGGCAATTCAGTTGTAAGAAAAATGTGAATTTTTAGTTGTGATTTATCGGCGTTCTGAGTTTTTGCAACCAGCAAGCGGTTGCATTTTGAGTGATCAGTCTTTAGAAATTGCTACTTATTTCCTACTTATTTCCGTGTGCATAGCTTGCAACACTGTAGGCTATAAACTTTACTTGGTTGCCCGTCTCTGCCCGCACTGTACTCATCTTGGCCTGCTTTGTACCGAGCAAAGCAGCCACTCATGTGTTTCAGATTTAATCTACTGGAGTACGCCTTAGAAATGACGTAGAGTTGGACAAATTTTTGAAAAATTATTTATTGGACTTGGATTATCATAATATTTTACTGTTCAGCTCCTGAAAATATGCTTGAGATAACCACAACAAATTACAACTATTTAGAGTGAATATTTGTTGCACAATTTTTAATGTGTTTAAAACTCAAGTAACTAGACTTCAAGGAAATTGAGAACATTTAGAAGATTTCCTCATGAATGCCGTTTGCCAACTGGTTGTCAACAGTTGCAGTTCAGGAAGATACCACCTCAAACTGGAACAAGAACGAGGCTTGAAATGCCCAACACAAAAAGCATCAGTAATCTGTCCAATAAATATTTAAAACAGATACTGTATGAACCTAGCCTGGTTAAAACCAGACCCTTGTCCTTCACTTCGCTTCGTACTAGGGTCTGGGACTTCTCCCATAGACAACGATTTCTCCGGTCGATTTTTGACCGGACCAATCAGAGAACAGAAGGCGGAGTTTTGTTAGTTTAGCCTGGCGAGGTCCAGGCTATCAGATAAATAGCTCAGAAACCACTCGGTGGATATTTTTTCTGCTACCAGTGTGTAATTATATGGCTCTAATTTACTGACTGTTGGCCTGGATGAAACATTTGAGATAAAATTCGATTTTTTTATCATTTATTTTCGTAGCGCACCCGAGGCTGTTTGGAAAATGTCAAACCGAAACAATTTAAATCCAGCAGATTTGACCATTTCGTGAATTGATTTAGGAACTGTTAAAGGTTCAGTCTGCAGTTTCTGTAGAACTGCAGCACTATGGCTCTGCTCTCCCATGGTCTGTGGAAATTCAAATTCAAGCTCTGTTTTTATTGGCTGATTCAAATTCAAGCTGTTTTTGTTGGCTGGTTACAAACTCTGTTTTTATTGGCTGGAAAAGGGCGTGTCACCTTTTCTTTTTAGAAATGCTTATTTACCACCTGGAGAAGCAAGGGGACAATATTTTTTTTTTTTTAAATTTCAGAGATTACCTGGCTAACATCAGTCTGTCAGGAGGTAGTGACAGAGTGAAGAAATATGTTTATAAAAAAAGCTACATACTGAAGCTTTAAGCTCAGGAACACTTCTGATATAACGTCAGCTAAGAAATATATTTTTTCTCAGCAAAGAAATAATAGTTTTTTACCTTGTTTTCATGAAAATTCCTTCGTGGCGGCAGCCATTTTAACTGACGACGTCAGTCGACGTCGTTCAAAACTCCGCCTTCTGTTCTCTGATTGGTCCGGTAATCCGCCTTCTGTTCTCTGATTGGTCCGGTCAAAAATCGACCGGAGAAATCGTTGTCTATGGGAGAAATCCCAGACCCTAGTACAAAGCGAAGTGAAGGGTCTGGTTTTAACCAGGCTAGTATGAACCATACTCAAGCCAAATTATTCACCAACTTGTAGCTTTTTCTGTATTTGGTAAAGGATTGGTGGTGTAGTATAATTGGACATTGTGTCCCTCTTCATGGAGCAAAGAGGGAATTGGAAATCCCCTCCATCCGTACACATGTTTATGCATGTTGTGAGCATAACTTGGGGGGGGGGGATGAGGTACCGACTTCCATTTGGATGTGACTGCATCTAGACGTAAGAAAGATCACTACAAAATATTTGGTTGCCACTCCAAAATCCAAGATGGCTGCTGCTATATATAATAAATCAGTCACCCCCATCTTGTGAGGAAACTGCATTCTAGTTTTTATATTACTTAAAAGGATAGTTTCCTCAAATAAGTGGTTTGGCCAAAGATTATTCAATGATGGCCAATGCCACCAATGGCCACCCCCTGGCTCCAACACCTACCTGGTGATGGATATAACTGGTTCACTACTCGCCAGGATCTGTCACTCTGCACTGCCACAGAGTTTTTATACACAGTTACTCCTACCCACTTGAATATTTTGTACCAAAAACAATATATTTCAGTGATGGGATATCAGCATACCACTTGTTTTTACTTTTTTTATTCATGAGCTGAAAATAATCCCGAAATGGTTGAAATTCTAAAGTAAATGAATCAATGATGAACTAATTAATTAATAAAATTACTTAAATGGTTTTATAAAACATGACACTTGCAGATTAGGTGATCTTTTTTTTTTTTTTTTTTTTTAAGAAAAACAACATTTTACACACAGTAACTCTGTTCTTTTTAATACTAAACTAAGTAAGTGCAGCTTTAATTCCACTTTAAAGAGGCTAAATTTATTTCAAATGACCAAATAGCTTTTTTGTTCTGTTTTATGTATGCCAGTTGTTATTACGATGTTTCTGATTAATGTGGAACACCTACATCTTTGGATTACATCAAATCTTAATTGTTCAGAAAGCAGGAAAGACCACGACAAATCAATTTTTCACGGATTTCCTTTTTTCTTTGGAGTTTAGAAATCGGCTCACCAAAGCAGATTTACCAATACAGTAATTTAGTCCTTTTAGTCAAACCTTTGCCCAGCTTTTATGAATATCTCATGTGAGCGCTTGTCAGATCCATGCCAGTCTTCTTCTGTTACACATTAAGACGCAGGGTTTTGACCCAGACGATCGTGCTGCTTTACCATACCTCAGGCTTCTGCAGACAAGAATGCACATGCACAACATGTTGCAACAGATATTCTGAGAGGCTGAGAGACCCCTTATTGTTGGATTTTCAGTGTACAGCCCCTGTATGCCTGACATTTGCTTTGGACATTACTGACGCTGTTTGTTCATTTACTACTCATGCTGTGAGGGAAGAAAAATCACCACACTAATGAAACAGTACAACACGAGGCGTAAGACGGAACAGATGGCCTCATGCCTCGAGCTCTTTGTTTTTTATTTGCATCTTGAATCCTGACCCAAACCTGTATGTGGTGTTTAGGTGAAAGGTGAGATCCTACTACTAAGTGTGATGAAACTTAATGCAGTGATGTTTTCCCAATGGTATTGTTGGGAAGTTGAACACAAATGTGATGATGAGATGGCTTCATTTCAAATCTGCACACCAGAAAGAGTCCAATGGTTTTAATGTGAAACAGCCATCTTGGATCTACTCAGAGTGAAGGTTTGGCTAGTTCTTGTATTATTTGGAATACTTTTGTGAGTGTAGCTGTCAAGATGTGTGCCGGCGTGCTGTTTCTTTGAGGTGCTGCTCCCAGTATGTTTGGTGAACAAAAATGAAAGTGACTGGAATTGCTTTGTGTGTTGCAGAAGAAAACTGCATCGCTGAATGTTGTCTGAGTTTCCAAGTCCTACAGCGTTCAGACAAATCAAACCAATTGGCAGCGTTTGTTTCAGATTGTGGCTTGCGAAAATAAATCCATTTGGCGTTGTGATGAAAGTGGGTTTCAGAGTTAAACTGACCAGAATCCCATCTGGGGGCCATATCACTTTTGAACTTTCAAAGGCAGACTTGATAAATGTCTTTCAGGATGATCTAAAGTCTGGATACTGTTCCATGTTTTTAATAATCAAAACAATATGCATGGCTTCATTCCTCCATGACAGGATTGTTTCTATTACAGGGTTGTGATTTTTCATTACATGGAATTGGCAATCAGTTTTACTCATTAGTGAAAATCTGCTAAATCCTTTTGAAGTTACTGATTAGATCCTCCACACTCTCCACCACAAACTGGTCAAAACGTGAAGATAAAATGGATGTCATTTTGGTCTTGGTGCAAACAGGACTTTTAACCATGGTGGTGTGGTGGCCCCTCCTTTGGGTGGGGTGGCAAAGATGACCTCTGCTGGGTAGGAAGGCCATAATAGCATCTATGCTCTTGCAGTGTGTCATTACGCACTATATTTACATGAAACAAGAAACAGGGGTGGTAGGTCACAACGTGAAGCTACGTGGGGTGAAGATGCTGTGGTCCGTGTCAGATCACACAACCAGACATTACTGGAGATTACAGGACCGCTCGGCCTGTAATGTGGTCTATTGTGCAATTTAACGGCTGTAGAAAGATAATTTACAGCACAGTTGCACATTCATGGAATTACCGTTTGTCTAATTTTCACCAGCCAGTTAATCCGGGTAGTTTATCCAAATAGATGTAATTTGTATTTGTTTGTCTTGTGGTCCAAGTGCAAATTGGCACCAATATGTTATTGCAGACCAACAAAAAAAAAGAGTTTGAGGCCAAGTTGGTATATTTTAGTTCAGCATCACTGTGGTTTGTTTGCCCTTTTCTTATGCTGGGTAAACTGACTCTGAAACGTTCCCTGGGAAGATTCAAGAGTTGTGTGTGTGTTTTCATTTTCTTCACACAGTCTTAAAACATGTACATTTGGGTCATTTGCTGCGTCTAATGTGACTGTCTGTGAGAGTCTGTCTCCTCCGTGTTGAGCTTGTGCTAAATTGTCCAGGTTAATGGACCAGGATGGTCGTAAAGGCCCTCAGCCACCCCATGAAGTCTGTTGTTAATGGTTTGGTCAGACATTCACATCAGTGGCCCAATGGATGTCACTCACCAGTAGTAGGGCTCTGACAGTACTCTTCCTGCTCCTCCATGCACTAAGAAGCAGATACCAGTCCTGCTCATGGGTTAAGGACCTCCGACAGCCCTGCCCAGCTCTCTGAGAGTAACAAACAGCCTGTCTCCTGGAATCTCCTCCATTCAGAGAGTCAGAGAATCTTTATTGTCATTTGCACCGCATGTGGTACATGTGATGAAACGAGATTATGTACACAGGGTCCCAGTTACATCCAACAACAAAATGCAAGAAAAACAGTAATAACATCTAGGATTAACTAAGAAAAACATCAACTAGAAATACACTAAGCACTAATGTAATACAAAAACAAAATCATTACAAACAGACAGCCGCACGAACATGAATCTATATGAGCAAATGGTCACAGATGAACACAGCAACAAGAAAACAGATCATCAGCATGATGTGATATTTTGCAGTGATTATTCTTATTATTTATTTATTCATGAGTCTAACAGCCTCAGGGTAGAAGCTGTTCCTCAGTCTAGTGGTTCTACACTTAATGCTCCTCAACCTCCTTCCTGAGGGGAGTGGGGCAAAAAGTGTGTGTGCAGGGTGAGTGGGGTCTTTCATGATACAGGTGGCCTTCTTCCTGCATCTGGAGGTGTAAATGTCTGTGATAGTGGGGAGACTGACTCCGACAGACCTCTGTGCAGCCTTCACCACTCTCTGTAGAGCTTTTCTCTCTGCAACTGTGCAGCCTCCATGCCACACGTTGATGCTGGAGCACAGGATGCTCTCCACTGCACACCTGTAGAAGGAGGTGAGAACTGGGCTGCTCAGACCAGCTCGTCTCAGCCGTCTGAGGAAGTAGAGTCTCTGATGACCTTTCTTGATCAGGCTGGTGGTGTTGTTGCTCCAGCTGAGGTTATCATTCAAGTGTACACCCAAGTACTTGTAGCTGGAGACCACTTCCACTGCAGATCCACTTATGTTCAGTGGGGTGTGGGTGTGTTTATTCCTTCTGAAGTCCACAATCATCTCCTTTGTCTTCTTCACATTTACGTGAAAGTTATTGTCTTTGCACCAGCTCTCCAGGTGTTCCACCTCCTGCCTGTAGCTGGACTCATCATTGTTCGTGATGCAACCCACCACAGCTGTATCATCTGTAAACTTTTCAATATGACAGCCTGGATGGGTGGCTGCACAATCATGTTTCTCTTGAAACTGTGCTGGGAGACACAGCAAACCTGGCAATGGCACAAATTGATATGCCGTCCTGGTGGAGTTGCACTACCTGTGCAACCTCTGTAGGGTCCAAGTATCACCTCATGCTACCAGAAGTAGATTCCCTCATTGTTGCCCCTTTAGTGCAACAAAACCCTGCAAACACATTCTTGGTTCTAGACAAGTTTTTATGTTGCAGGTTGTCATCTATGTTTCGGAGAGTTGGCATCATTATCAGAAGGCAGGTAAAGCTGCCAAACCAAAGTACTTTTCTGATATAATTGCCTCAAGCTTCCACAACCGCCGAGCTCTTTTTTCTACCCTGAACTCTGTTCTACACCTCAGTGAACCTTCAACTCTGGAAGCCTCAACTGAGCTGTGTGAAAACTTCCTCACCGGCCACTCATTACTCCACCTACTCATGATCCGTCCATCCCATCTCATTGTGTAGCTGTTCTTGACCACTTTGAGCCCATCTCTCTGTCTGCACTGGAGCAGGTAATGTGCAGCACGAAGCCATCTGGTTCACCATTTGATGTTGTCCCCCCTTGACTCCTAAAGGAGGTTCTTCCTGGTCTGGGCCCCCCTGTTCTTGCCATTGTGGATAGCAGCTTATCCTCAGGTGTGGTGCCAAAGTCTTTTAAACATGATGCTGTCCAACCTCTCCTGAAAAAAACCTAGCCTTGACCCCTCAGTCATGTCCAACTTCCAGCCTGTCTCCAGACTCCCATTTGTCGCTAAACTACTGGAAAAAATAGTGGAGTCCCAGCTGAAATGCTTACTAGAGGATCATTCCATCTTAGAGCTATTCCAATCTGGCTTTAAACCTCTCCACTGCACTGAAGCTGCCCTACTTAAGGTTTTTAACGTCATCTTCCTATTCACAGATGCTGGTGATTCTGTGCTCCTTCTCTTACTGGATCTCACATCTGCATTTGATACTATCAACCATGAGATCCTCATTGCAAGGCTAGAGCAGTGGGTGAGCATCACAGGGTCAGCCTTCGAATGGTTTAAATCCTACCTAGCTGACAGATCTTTTTTTGTCTCCATCAAAGATTTTAGTTCAGTTCCAGCAGCGCTTAAATGGGGGCTTCTGGAGGGGTCCATCCTGGGTTTTCTCCGAGTGCTCCGGTTTCCTCCCACAGTCCAAAAACATGCATGTTAGGTTGATTGGTAACTCTAAATTGACCCTGGGTGTGAGTGAAACAGGTCCCTCTTGTAAATGAGTCCCCATGGCTCAACGAGGCTAGCCTGTATAAAAAAAGGTTGAATGAATGAAAAATCCTCTTTCCCCTTTTATTCTCTTTGCACTTGCTGCCACTAGGTGCTATTTTCCAGAAACATAACATACACATTTATTTCTATGCCGATGACTGTCAAATCTACTTCTCCCTCAGACTTAACGGTACTCGCTCTATTCAACCTTTACTGGACTGCCTGGCTGACATCAGAGACTGGGTGGCTTTAAATTTCTTTAGTTTCATGAGAAGAAGTTATGTTCCCTTATGTTGTTCCCTCCCAATGACACAATCACCAACCACTCCATCGACCTGTCCATTTCGGCACTGTTAGTGAAACAAAGAGTCACAAATCTGGGAGTGGTAAACTCAACAGTCATGTAAATATGATTGTTAAATCCTGTTTTTTCCAGCTGAGGCAGCTATTTACGCTGAAGTCCATATTGTCCAAAAATAACCTGGAGACAGTAATACATGCATTCATTACATCCAGGCTGGATTAATGCAACTTGCTCCTTTTTGGTATCAGTCAGACCTCCATTGCTAGACTTCAACTGGTCCAGAATGCGGCAGCCCGATTTTTAACCAGCACAGTCAAAAGAGAGCACATTAGGCCTGTTTTGGCCTCCCTGCACTGGCTTCCAGTTCACCTTCGAATCCAATTCAAAATACTTTTGTACGTCTATAAATCAATAAACAGCTCTGCCCCCTCCTATCTTACTGATCTGCTGCAGCCATATGTCCCACCACGTTCTCTCAGGTCAGCTGACCTGTTGCTCCTCCAGGAACCCGTCTCAAGCGCAGAGGTGACAGGGCCTTCTCTGTCGCAGGCTCAAGACTTTGGAGCGAGTTACCTCTGCTTGTCCGACAGCCCTCCCCCCCACCACCACGGTAAAATAAAAATAAATTGTGCACCACTTATACCAAGAAAATACATATTTGGAGTATAACAGACAAAACTTCCTATAAGTGCTTATCCAACCTTATTTATCTCACAAGACAAAAAGTAAACCATTAGGTAACGTACTATGGAACCAGGTTAAGACAAGCTTTCAAATTAATTTTGATGACATGTTGAAATAAGTTATTATCATGCTAAAACACAGCTTGTTTTCTGAATCTTCTTCTTTTGGCTTTTCCCTTTTCAGGGGTCGCCACAGCGAGTCATCCTCCTCCACCTCACTCTGTCCTCTGCATCCTCTGTCCTCACTCCAACTACCTCCATGTCCTCTCTAACTGCATCCATATATCTCCTCTTTGTCTTTTTCCTGGCAGCTGCATTTCTAACATCCTTCTACCAATATACCCACTGTCCCTCCTCTGGACATGTCCAAACCATCTCAGTCTGGCCTCCCTAACTTTATCTCCCAGTTGTTCAACATGTGCTGTACCTCTGATAATCTCATTCAGAGAGTCAGAGTCAGAGAGTCAGAGTCAGAGAGTCTTTATTGTCATTTGCACCGCATGTGGTACATGTGATGAAAACGAGATTATGTACACGAGGTCCCAGTTACATCCAACAACAAATGAAAGAGAAAAACAGTAATAACATCTAGAACTAACTAAGAAAAACATCAACTAGTAATACACTAAGCCTAATATAGTGGGAATAAACAGCAGCACGAACATGAGTTTGTATGAGCAGATGGTCACAGATGAACACAGCAACAAGAAAACAGATCAGCATCAGCATGATGTGATATTTTGCAGTGTTTATTTTTTATTTTATTTTTATTTATTCATGAGTCTAACAGCCTCAGGGTAGAAGCTGTTCCTCAGTCTAGTGGTTCTACACTTGATGCTCCTCAACCTCCGTCCTGAGGGGAGTGGGGCAAAGAGTGAGTGTGCTGGATGAGTGAGGTCTTTCATGATGCAGGTGGCTCTTTTCCTGCATCTGGAGGTGTAAATGTCTGTGATGGTGGGGAGACTGACTCCAACAGACTTCTGTGCAGCCTTCACCACTCTCTGTAGAGCTTTCCTCTCTTCAACTGTGCAGCCTCCATGCCACACGTTGATGCTGGAGCACAGGATGCTCTCCACTGCACACCTGTAGAAGGAGGTGAGGACTGGGCTGCTCAGACCAGCTCGTCTCAGCCGTCTGAGGAAGTAGAGTCTCTGATGACCTTTCTTGATCAGGCTGGTGGTGTTGTTGCTCCAGCTGAGGTTATCATTCATGTGTACACCCAAGTATTTGTAGCTGGAGACCACTTCCACTGCAGACCCACCTATTTTCAGTGGGGCATGGGTGTGTTTGTTCCTTCTGAAGTCCACAATCATCTCCTTTGTCTTCTTCACATTCATGTGAAGATTATTCTCTTTGCACCAGCTCTCCAGGTGTTCCACCTCCTGTCTGTAGCTGGACTCATCATTGTTTGTGATGCATCCCACCACCGCTGTATCATCTGCAAACTTAACAATATGACAGCCTGGAAGTGTGGCTGTACAATCATATGTGAGCAGAGTGAACAGAAGGGGGCTCAGCACACATCCCTGAGGAGAGCCAGTGCTGAGGGTTATGGTGGAGGACTCTTATAGGTCACTCTATTCCTGATCTTATCCATCCTTGTCACTCCTAAGGAGAACCTCAGCATCTTCATTTCTGCTACTTCCAGTTCTTTCTCTTGTCTTTTTGTCAGTGACACTGTCTCCAGACCATACAACATAGCTGGTCTCACCACTGTCTTGTAAACTTTTCCTTTGACCTTTGCTGACACCTTTTTGTCACAAATCACTCCTGAAACTTTTCTCCATCCACTCCATCCTGCCTGGACTCTCTTTTTCACTTCTTTACCACATTCCCCATTTTCCTGGACAGTGGACCCCAAGTACTTGAAGTCCTGCACCTTTGTGACCTCTGCTCCTTGTAGCCTCACTGTTCCACTGGCCTCCCTCTCATTCACACACATGTACTCTGTCTTACTACGGCTGACTTTCATTCCTCTTCTTTCAAGTGAATACCTCCACCTCTCCAAGTTCTCTTCCACCTGTTCCCTGTTCTCACCACAGATCACAATGTCATCTGCAAACATCATAGTCCATGGGGATTCCTGCCTGACCTCATCTGTTAGTCGGTCCATCACCAGAGCAAACAAGAAGGGGCTCAGAGCCGATCCTTGATGCAATCCCACCTCCACCTTGAAGCTATCTGTCACTCCTACAGCACATCTCACCACTGTCCTGCTGTCTTCATACATGTCCTGTACCAGTCTAACATACTTTTCTGCCACTCCAGATTTCCTCATGCAATACCACACCTCCTCTCTTGGCACCCTGTCATATGCTTTTTCTAAATCCACAAACACACAATGGAGTTCTTTCTGACCCTCTCTGTACTTCTCTATCAACATCCTCAAAGCAAAGATGGCATCTGTGGTGCTCTTTCTTGGCATGAAACCATACTGCTGCTCACAGATAGTCACCTCTTGTCTAAGCCTTCCTTCCACAACTCTCTCCCAGATCTTCATTGTGTGGCTCATCAACTTAATTCCCCTGTAGTTGCTACAACTCTGTACATCACCCTTGTTCTTAAAAATGGGAACCAGCACACTTCTTCTCCATTCTTCAGGCATTTTCTCACCCTCAAATATTCCATTAAATATTTGAGTCAAAAACCTCACTGCCATCTCTCCAAGACATTTCCAAACCTCCACTGGTATGTCATCAGGTCCTACTGCCTTCCCCTTCTTCATTCTTTTCAGAGCTTTCCGGACTTCACCCTCACTAATCTTTCCCACTTCCTGGTCCACAGTTTCTATACCTCCACTCTTCTTTCTCTTTCATTCTCTTCATTCATTAGCTCCTCAAAGTAATCCTTCCATCTTCCTGTCACACTCTCCTCACTTGTTAGAACATTCCCATTCCCATCTTTATTAAGCCTAACCTGCTGCACATCCTTTCCAGCCTGATCCCTCTGTCTTGCCAATCGGTGCAAGTCCTTCTCACCCTCTTTAGTGTCTAGTCTCACATACAACTCATTGTACGCCATCTGCTTTGCCTTAGCTACTTCCCTCTTTGCTCTATGTCCCATCTCCTTATATTCCTGTCTCCTCTTCAGTCCTCTCACTGTCATATTTCTTCTTGGCTAATCTTTCTTTGAATGGCGTCCTGCACTTCACTATTCCACCACCAGGTTTCCTTATCATCCATTCTCTGTCCAGATGACACACCAAGTACCTTCCTACCTGTCTCTCTAATTACTGTTGCTGTAGTAGCCCAGTCACTTGGAAACTCTTTCTTACCACCCAGAGCCTTTAACAGCTCATCTCTGAATTTCTCACAACATTCTTCCTTCTTTAGCTTCCACCATTTGGTCTTCTTCTCTGATTTTACTCTTTTTCTCTTCTTCGCAACAACAGTCATTCTACACACAACCATCCGATGCTGTCTGGCCACGCTCTCCCCTGCTACAACCTTACAGTCTCCAATCTCCCTCAGGTTTCCTCTTCTACACAGAATGTAGTCGACCTGTGTACTCCTTCCTCCACTCTTATAGGTCACTCTATGTTCCTCCCTCTTTTGGAAATAGGTATTGACTATAGCCATTTCCATTCTCTTGGCAAAATCCACCACCATCTGTCCTTCCTTCTTTCCTTGACACCAA
>JBBPBX010062680.1:10101-20753 GCA_038048925.1 Garcialebias charrua
ATTTTGTAGCGTGACACGTGAAATGTCAGACTGTCCGCGCGTGCGGGCTGCGCGCATGTGTTCAAACAAAAGCTCCACGGGAGATGTTTACATTATCAGCGGGGGGTCAGCGAAAAACTTCCACCTTGAGAGCAGGGTCAGAAAAGTATCGGTGTCAAAGAGGGGGGCCAGCAGCGTCGTGTAGGCGATAAGCAAAGTCGCAAAGAGAAAGTAGCGGTTACACTCAAAATATGCGCCGTGTAAACTGGCCCTAACAACTCTGCTCCCATCCGGTGTAAAACGTTTGGGAATCAGCCCCAAAACTGAGTTATAAGTCTTGGAAAGTTGAAATCTCAGACCTCCTCCTCTGTTAAGAGAAGGTTTTTCTCTCTTAACATAGACAGCTTCCTTCACACCCCTCTCAAACCATCTGTGCTCTCTGTCCAAAATTTGCACATTTTGGTCATCAAAATAGACCATCATAGGTCATCATCTGCCCAGACCGTTACATTGGAGAAACTAAGCAGCCCATCCACAGAAGAATGTCCCAGCACAGGAGAGCAACCTCCTCTGGACAAAACTCAGCTGTTCACCTCCACCTCACGGACAAGGGTCACTCTTTTGATGACCAAAATGTGCAAATTTTGGACAGAGAGCACAGATGGTTTGAGAGGGGTGTGAAGGAAGCTGTCTATGTTAAGAGAGAAAAACCTTCTCTTAACAGAGGAGGAGGTCTGAGATTTCAACTTTCCAAGACTTATAACTCAGTTTTGGGGCTGATTCCCAAACGTTTTACACCGGATGGGAGCAGAGGTGTTTTGTCTGTGAATTAGGGCCAGTTTACACGGCACGTATTTTGAGTGTAACCGCTACTTTCTCTTTGCGACTTTGCTTATCGCCTACACGACGCTGCTGGCCCCCCTCGATGACACCGATACTTTTCTGACCCTGCTCTCAAGGTGGAAGTTTTTCGCTGACCCCCCGCTGATAATGTAAACATCTCCCGTGGAGCTTTTGTTATCAACCACATGCGCGCAGCCCGCACGCGCGGACAGTGACATTTCACGTGTCACGTTGCAAAATATAACAGTTTAACAATAATAAACAGTATTTATGTTGGCGTGGGAGATGTAAATTTATCTGAACTACAGTATCTATCTGGACTCGTTACATTTTTTAAACAGTGCGTAACGTGCTGTGAAAATGAAGACACCAGGTTTATTTTTTATTTATTTATTTATTCAGCACCAAAGTTTAAACACAAACACTGAGAATTAAACTGAACACACTATTAAAACACGTGAACCGAACTGTAACTACGTTAATGAACTGGACTCTTGCTGTGTGTTCATCTGGACCCATCAGAACCGCCGAACCATCAGCCTGTCAACGACAGCTTCTCCACCTGGCAGAAATAAATAAATAAATAAATAAAAACTCAGTTGTTGTGTGATCAAAGTAAACACAAGCAAACATTATATTAAGAACGTTGATTTACCTGCTGTAAGTCAGCTGTTTATCACGGAGGAAAGTCCGGTTCTGGTCCACAGTCCACTCAGCGGTTCTGGTCCACAGGCTCAGCGTCTGGTGTGCAGCTTGTTAGATGAAGCGGGTCCCACTGACTCAAATCTGTTGACTCTTATCCAAATTCCAGCTTTAACTTGTTGTTAACTTGTTGACAACAACTTGTAGTTAGCTGATTTTAGCCAGAGAGGAAAACAGACGAGGCAGCTGCTCTGTTTACCTCAGGCAGCGCATGCGCAGTAGTGAAGGTTCCAAAAATCACAGCGCCATCTAAAGGCCCAGCATGGTAACTACAGTGAAATCATGAGGACGGGGGGTGGAGGGGGAGAGAGTCGTATCCACAGAATTCGACAGTGTCAACGCAAAACTTTTCACCTAATTAACATACCCAAAACATCCGTTTCCCCCACACAGTGTCCGTGTAAACAGGGCCTTAGACTAGCAAAGTTTTTTGAGAAACCTCTGTTGTTGGGTTGTGAGGTGTGTTTTTGTCAATTTACATACAGTTGTGTGTCTTCTGTCAGAGACTTCAAGGGAACCCCCTACTGTTAAGGTGTGATCTGTCAATTTACATGTATGTGTTACCTCAGCTTGCAATTTACATATGTTGGTGCGTGACTCCTGTTATAACTCCACACGCACACAGTCTGGTTCATTGAATTGATAAAGCTCCTCGGATGAGAAGCGAAATGTCTTCTGTTACAAATAAAGTCCAGTTGATCTTGTATTGAACGCCTTTTTTGATATGGACACCCTTATGCTTGAACATGCTGTTTGTTATGGACAATCCTTAACGAGCATGGAAGTCCAACAACAGAACACCACTTGGGTTCAGATGGGGGGGACATTCCTCCCAACCACACACCTCCAGGTCTCATTGTCATTACCCATGTGAGCGTTGAAGTCCCCCAGCAGAACAAGGGAGTCCCCAGGAAGCGTACTCTCCAGTACCTCCTCCAAGGACTCCAAAAACGGTGGGTAATCTGAACTGTTATTTGGTACATAAGCGCAAACAACCATCAGAACCTGTCCCCCCAAATGTAGGTGGAGGGAGGCTACCCTCTCTTTCACCGGGGTGAAGCCCAATGTACAGGCACCAAAATGGAAGGGTAACAAGTATGCCCACTCCTGCTCGGCACCTCTCAACAGGGGCAACTTCAGAGTGGAAGAGTGTCCAACCCCTCTCAAGGAATCTGGTGCCAGAGCCATACGTCGAGGTGAGTCAACTATTTCTAGTCGGAACTCTCAACCTCACACACCAGCTCAGTCTCCTTCCCCACCAGAGAGTTGACATTCCACATCCCGATAGCCAGCTTCTATGGCCGATGATCAGACCACCAAGGTCCCTGTCCTCCGCCACTACCCATCCCACATTGCACCCAACCCCTTCGGCCCTTCCCACAAGTGGTGAACCCATGGGAAGCGGGACCCACGTCTCCTTTTTGGGCTGTGCCCGGCCGGTCTCCATGGGTAAAAGCCCAGACACCAGGTCCTCGCCAGCATGCCCCACCTCCGGGCCCAGCTCCAAAGTGGGGTCCCGGTGACCCACATCCAGGTGAGGGAACGATTCCATTAATTTTGCTCATCGTAGGGGTCTTTGTTTTCTTTTGTTTTGTTTTCTGTTTCAGGCTCCACTCCAATGTACTCTGAGATCAACCATCAACATAAAGCCAAGAAAAAGACAAAAGGTAAAGTGTTGGAGAAAAATAATCTCACTTTATCTTATTTACTCAAAAAGAACCACACTCAACGGCAGAAAATGTTTAACCTGTATTTACTTACAAGTACAGATTTTCAGTACAGGTTATAATAATAATAATAATAAACTTTATTTGTATAGCACCTTCCTACAATGCCTCGCATTGACCAAGGTGCTTAACAGGATAAAAAGATGAATAAACTGGAACAATAAATCAATGAAAATAGAATAAGAAACAACAGCAATAAAAGAAGGCAATGGAAATAAAAATGCTACATACTAAAATACCAAAAGTAATAAAAGTTACATACTGAAAGTTTTTTTGAACAAGTGGAAATAAAAAGGCAATGGAAATAAAAAATGCTATATACTAAAATACCAAAAGTGATAAAAGTTACATACTGAAAGCTTTTTTGAACAAGTGGGTTACACAAATATACATAAAGTATACATGAATATCTGTCAAGAGAATCTGCCCTGAGCTACCTTCTCAGTTGCTTCTATACCCTGATCAGTTCAGCCAAGTTCACAGAACTTGGAGGTGTCGTGGCTGCAGCTGTAGTCTCACCCAACTCAATCAACTTCTCATCCATCTCTCTCCACTAAACCAAACACACGATTCATGGGCAGAGTTAAGATTCTCAGCCCTAGTAATAAAAACATCCATACATTTTGACCAAAAATTACCTAACATAAATTCTGCATTCACTTAGAATATTTATTGTCCAACGTTAATCATTTTTGCAGCATTTGATTGAAAAAAAAAATCAAATCTAAAAATTACCACTAAAAATGTATTCTAATCTATTTTTTTATATGTTTATAAACTATTTATTTGTTGGAAAAATGCATTAAAATATATCACGCACAACACTAAAGTCCAATTCTATATTTTTTATTTTTTTATTTTTTTTATTTACTGTTAAAGGTATTGTGACATGATTTTGTAAATTTGAATATTTGTCAGAACATATATATCTTATATCATTGAGCTCTGGTCGTTTTTGCATAATAAATTATAAATATATTAAAATTTCATTCCAATTTATGGTAATTTTTTACCATAAATTCTCTGGGACACGCCCCGTGAATTAATGCAAATCTTCATGTGACGTACACGTGGGCACTGGGCATAAGGCGGAGCCTGGCTTGCCCCTTTGTTTGGTGAAAGATCGACTCTTTTTTTTGGTGTAACTTGAAAAATGCTGTCACGTTGTAGCGCATTTGGGTGTTCTAATATCAGCAGTGAACAAGTGAGCCTTCACAAATTCCCAAAAGATGAGAAACTTTGCCTAGAATGGAAGTACAGAGAACTTGTGACCGATGGGTTCCTACTGAGAGTCCTATGTCTGCAGACAAGTGAGCCTTCACAAATTCCCAAAAGATGAGAAACTTTGCCTAGAATGGAAGTACAGAGAACTTGTGACCGATGGGTTCCTACTGAGAGTCCTATGTCTGCAGCGACCATCTTACTGCCTATCAGGTACGATCTGTTGTTTGTTTTTATTTGGGGAGAGTCTATTAATGAGAGTTTTGGATGATTTACTGTTTAAAAAAGATATATGTCAGACGTGAGGTCTATCTGCCGACATCTGCTTGCTAACAGACATTAGCATAGATCCGAGTCAACACGGAGTGCTATTTAGGTATTTTTAAATTATGTCGGCGCAATCAGGTACGATCTGTTGTTTGTTTTTATTTGGGGAGAGTCTATTAATGAGAGTTTTGGATGATTTACTGTTTAAAAAAGATATATGTCAGACGTGAGGTCTATCTGCCGACATCTGCTTGCTAACAGACATTAGCATAGATCCGAGTCAACACGGAGTGCTATTTAGGTATTTTTAAATTATGTCGGCGCAATCAGGTACGATCTGTTGTTTGTTTTTATTTGGGGAGAGTCTATTAATGAGAGTTTTGGATGATTTACTGTCTTAAAATGATAGATCTCAAACGCAATCGGACATGCTCAAAGCCACGAAGCTCCCTGCACGTTTTTTTAAAGCTGAATCGTAAAAGTTAATAAGTTTTCCATTAATAGAGTATACAATAAAATGATTTGAGCAAGATTAAAACTTCTACTGCTTATATTGACCTTCCAAAACTGAAGACAAATCGCTTAGATCAACACTAGAAATGCTGCACTCGTCTGAGTCGACATGCTCCGCCATTATTAATTACATGCGCGTTGAGCAGCGGCTCCCCACGTGTACGTCAAATGACGGTTTTGCGGAATGCACGGAATTTTAGGGGCGTGTCCCAGAGAAATGACTACCATAACTTGGAATAAAAATTTAATATATTTATAATTTATTATGCAAAAACGACCAGAGCTCAATGATATAAGATATATATGTTCTGACAAATATTCAAATTTACAAAATCATGTCACAATCCCTTTAATGATCATATGAAAGACAAATATTTGATTCAGGTTCTCTTTCCTTTCACAGGAAAGCAGATTCCTGCAGCAACCGATGCAGCAGTTTATTCTGAAGTCAGATGAGGAGCAGTTTGGATAACCATGCTGCCATGTAGGTGCATGCTGTGGTGGATTAGTCTGCAGATTATTACTGGAGTTAAATTTAAAAAAAGTTAAATCAGGTCCTCAGGACTGAAGAAGTCTTTCGGATGAAAGATGAAACGTTTCTACAATTTTTTTGTTGTTTGAACCTGTCCAGAGGACCAGACTTAACCTTTTTAGATTTTTCTACCTGGATTATTGAGCATGCACCAGGATACTGGATTTAAAAAACATTTCCTTAAGAGTTTTGAAACAAATCAACTATATTATTTTCTGTTAGTTTGAGATATTGCTCTCCTCCCCTGTGGAGCTTTTTCAATTCAAATATAATGAGCAAACTTTCAAGCGTTTTAAACTGCAATGAGTTGTTTTGTTATGCACAAACTGAACACATGCAGATTATTCTGCTTCTGTTCCCTTTGGAGGATCTTCAGGGTTTCTGTTTACCTGGTTCTTATGAGAGACATATGGGTTGCACTTATGAAGATGTAGAGTGAAAAAGAGTTTATGAGGTATAATGCTCACCTAAAAGACTGAAAAAGCAGGAGAGAATTTTGGATCATTTCACTCCATTTATTCAAATTCCATGAAAAAAAAAACCAGGACCATGAAGATTCTTATACATCTGTGTTATATTATGTTGTTTATTTGTCATATGCAGATTAACACAAGGTCAACAATGCAATTAAATATTCAGGATGAGACAAACCAATTTGACTCACTCAAAAAACAAACATACAAACAAATACAAAAACATGCAATAAGGTAATTAATAAAGTACCTAAAATGGAAAAAGAAATATAATATTCACAAAGTCCAAAAAAATATAAAGACAACATTGTAGGATATAACTATGCAAGTAGGATGAATTAGATCATCATCATCATCATCATCATCATCATCATCATCATCATCATCATCATCATCATCATCATCATCAATAACAACTTTATTTATAAAGCGCTTTAACACAGCCACGGCTGAAACAAAGTGCTGAACATGATAAAAGAGAGTAAAAAACAGAGCTACAAACCCAAGCACACAGTATAAGTGAGTATTTCACAGGTAGTAATATTAGCTTTAACTCACATGATATATAATGCACATAACATAAACTACACAGGTACAGGTTATACACATGTAGTGAGTAACATTGAGATGTTTTCATTCATTCAACCTTTATTTAGACAGGTTAATCCCAATGAGCCTCTGGGACTCATTTACAAGAGAGAACTGATTTCTCAACAAAGAGTTATGACAACAATAGACAGTCATAAACTAGGCATATAAATTTAAGTTTCTCTCTTTTTGTTTTATTTATTTATTTTTTTACATATCAAAACAAAATGGTAACCAAAAGGACAATCAAGCAGAATACTGTACTGTAGTAGCAAAATAAATAAATAAATAAAAATTAAAAAACAGCTAGATTATAGAGGCTCAATGAGATTAACCTGTAGAAATAAAGGCTGAATTAATGAAAATAGATTCCCAGATTGGAGCAGTGGTCAAGGCCAGTTTTTATCATCTCAGACAGCTGGTGAAGATAAAGTCCATCCTCACACAACAGCATGTGGAAACAGTAATCCATTCCTTCGTCATCTCTCGGCTGGATTACTGTAACGCTCTTTACCTTGGAGTCAGCCAGTCCTCCCTCAGACGTCTCCAGTTGGTCCAGAACGCTGCTGCTCGCCTTCTAACTGGAGTTCATAAGAGGGAGCACATCAGCCCCACTCTGGCTTCACTCCACTGGCTGCCTGTTCATTTTAGAGTTCATTTTAAGATTCTTTTATTTGTTTTTAAAAGTGGTCTTGAGAATGAACTTTCTGGTATAAATGGTCTTGCTCCATCCTACCTCTCTGAGCTGCTTCACCCATACTCTCCTGCTCGGTGCCTCAGATCAGCTGATCAGCTGCGCCTGGAGGTGCAGAGGTCCAAACGGAGGGGACAGAGCTTTTTCTGTAGCCGATCTAAGATTATGGAATGATTGCACTCTTCCCATCAAAGGAGCCCCTTCACTGAAAACCTTTAAAACTCATTTTCATTCCTTAGCGTTTGGCACAGCCTGCAATTTGCTCTGCACTGTTTTTATTGTTTTTATTGATCTTAATATTTTAACTGTATTATCCTTTTATGTGTTTTCTTTGTTTTATATTTACAGCACTTATTTGCAGCTGTGGTTGTTTTAAAGAGCTTTATATGTGAAGTATTGTTATTAATTGTGCAGTATGGTCAATAGTTCGGTAATTTGACAGCTTGTGGGTAATAACTGTCTTTGAGTCTTCTCATGCACGATAGCAGACTCCTGTATCATCTGTCTGAGGGTAGTAGACAGAAGAGTCCTTGTGCTGGGTGGGTGTGGTCCTTAATGATGCTGTGTGCTGGTGTGGAGACTGCTACCAGTGATGTCCTCTGTTGTTTGCACCACCTTCTGTAGTGCTTTCCAGCTCTGACTGGTGCAGTTCTCATTCCACCCTGTGATCTGCATCTGCAAGAAGACAGTAGGAACTGGTCTAGTTCAGTTTCTGTTGAACCTGTTTCAACAAATTTAGACTCAACTCAACAATTTTAGAGGAGCAGCAACTACTGGTAATTAGATTAGTTCAGCTTCAATTTAGAGTACGTTGTTTTTATTTTTCTTCTTTTGTACAGTACATGTATATGCTTTAATAAAGTTCTAATGCTACTAAAGAATAAATCAAGTGTATCTTTATTTCCTTGCTTTCATCATATTTATATCCATTCAGAATTACATGGAGTATGAAAGTTTGTGAACCCTTTTGAATTTTCTATAGTTCTGCATAAATGTTTAAACGGAACTTCACCAGATTGTCTGAAGGACCTTCTTGCTCCATATTCATCCACAGAACAGTCATCTCCTCCACCTTCCACAAACTAAATTAAGGACCATGGGAGATTGACCATCGTGTGTGGCTGCCCCCTACCTCTTGAGCTCCCTCCTTGATTTTCTGAGAGCTCCGCAATCATTGGTTGACTTTTAAAAAAGGCTTAAAGACTTCTCTTTTTAAGCAAACCTATTTTGCCTCCACATGATTTCATCACTGATTTTAGTTGCACTTTGTAGCACTTGGAGATTTTTAATGAAAAGTGTGTTACTTATTAAATTCATTATTGTTATTATTATAAATATGACCTAAAACATGATCAAGATTTCACACAAGTCCTAAAAGTAGATAAGGTAAACAAATTAGATAAAAAAACAATATACTTGGTCCAATAATTCTCAGTCGTTTGCTCTGTACACCAATGAGCTTTGCTCTATATGGTGACGATGACATCACCATTCAGGCCACCAATGATGATGAAACGGCCTACAGGAAGTGCATTTCAGAGTGGACAGTGTGGTGTACAGAAATTAACCTGGAATTAAACGTCAGCAAAATAAGTGAGATGACCATTGACTTCCAGAAAATTCCCACTCCATGCCCTGTCACTGCTGTGAGGAACTCCATCACTAACAATCTGAAATGGGCAGAACATTCAAACATGGACCATATTTGAATGTTCTGCCCATTTCAGATTGTTAGTAATGGAAGAGACAGAAGTCCAACTGTATAGAAGCCTATACCCATTCCAACCAAGGACAGCCCCTTAATAATGTTAATTAGGAATTATTTTTTCATAAAAGTTCTATTTTTGTTCTGGTGAAAGAGCATTAAATACGTCATGCACACAAATGGTGTACTATATATTTTTGCCAAGTAACAAAATTGATAATTGATAAAGAATTGAATCGATAAATGATATCGATAAAGGAATTGAATTGGTATTGATAATTTCTTAACAATTCCCATCCCTAAATATGGTTAAGAAGGCTCACTTGCCTTTAAACCGAACATTTAGTGCATGCCCAGTTCTACCATCAAGTGTCCTGAGCTGAAGTTCAGCATTTTATTCTGGCTCCACTGTCGAGGGGGCGCGATGGAACAGAGGTTTGAGAAGTGAACCTGTGAACAGGACGTTCAAATCCCCCTGCTGCCCATAACATCTAAATGTGTGTGATGAAGATAAAGTAGCCACATCATCCTCCACCCTCATTTCCCCCTACACAGCAACTCCATCTGCTCCCTCGGGCTGCTCCAGATGGCAGAGCACCACACAGAGGGCTGTGGTAGCTCATGGTCTGAGGTTGCCTCAGGAAGGGCATGTGGTAATTTTTTTGACAAAACCCCCGAGTGAGTTTGCTCGCTGTGGTGACCCCTGAAGAAGTGAGCTGTCGAAAGAAGAAAAATAAACTCTGGCTTCACTGCCCACACTGAACATCAGAGTGATCACCTCATCAAGCTGAGTAGTAAACACCAACAGCAGAGGATGGACTGCACCGTTCCAGGATCATGAAGTGGACTTGGAGGACAGCAGAGGACTCGGCACACCTGGAACATCTTCTCTTAGGTAAAGGTTCTGGGCTGTCAGACCAAAAATAGTATTTTTGTCCCACTTCAGTCTCCCCTTCTTCATAAATGTTCCTGCACTGCAACCAGGAAAAGCTCCTGTGTCTGGATCCCTGATCATGTGACTAAACATGATCTCTTGTGATTAAAGCTGCACTATGTAACTTTGTAATGTAGTCTGTAACTTTTCTAACAATATATTTTTAACATATTTCTTCACTCTGTCACTATCTACTGACAGACTGGTGTTAGACAAAGTAATCTCTGAAAAAAACTATAGTCCCCTTGCTTCTCTATCAGCATTTATAAAAACACTAAAAACACAGAGTGACCCGCCGTTAACCAGCCAATAAAAACAGAGCTTGAATTTGAATCAGCCAATAAAAACAGAGCTTGAATTTGAATTTCAGCAGAGCAAGGGAGCAGAGCCATATATGGCTCTGAGGGGGAGGGATCAGAATGCTTTGCCTGTTGAAAATATTTCTAAGTTTTGTGCTCTACAGAAAGTTACACA
>JBBPBX010062682.1:0-15148 GCA_038048925.1 Garcialebias charrua
TTTTATTTTGAAGCCGAGTTACGCAGTTTCCAGTAGTTTCCGGTTTTACTAGCTGCGGAGGCTACAGCTGCCCTGTACTCTCTAAAAAAGCTAAGTCTGGTCCTCTGGACATTCAAAAAACAAAACAAAACTTGTTGGAGCAAGCTGGACAGGCAGGAACAGGCAGCAGCTGTGGAAAAGTAGCTGTTTTATGGACGGCGGTTTTACAACGTAAACGAATGGAGAATCCGGAGGAGGGACGGAGGAACAGAGGAAATGGCTTCACAGCATTCCAGAGTAAGAAATTAACTCTTTTTTCCCCTTCATTATGGCTCCAAATGTATGTTTTTTAATAATTATGTAGGGTACTGTGTTAGGATAGGCTAAGTGTTTGGTAAAATACAGTACTTTACGTATATGGTTCAGTATGTACGTATGTTCCGACTTATGTCAAAATTCGAGTTGCGACGGCGCGTAGGAATGGATCTCCGTCGTAAGTTGAGGACTACCTGTACTGACAAAATGTTCTGTGGAAACTTTTAGAACAATTAACATCTAGCTTGTTGTAGATAACTTATCAGACAGCCTCATTTTGGAGAAAAACAGTTTAACTCTGATCAGACTGACAAGCTAGCAGCCGGTTCAAGTGGGGCTAAGATGAAAGTGGATTACTTCAATCTAGAAAATAATTCATACCGGTTCATGTAAACATACAATACACAACTATTCCAGCAGAAATATCATGATATTCCAACTGGAAGTGCCCCAGACTGCACTGGAAGAGCTACAGCTAGCTGCTGCTATTTGTGCTTGCAAAATGATTTGTTTAACGTAAATGGGCATATGATGAGAAACTGACAAATAATGTAAAGATTCACCACATTCATGATTTTTAGCATTTACACAAAAAGCTGTGAAGATTTGTGTGGAAGAATTGTTCTTTTACTCGCATCTGAGGTAATTTAAAATATATCTACAACAGGTAAGATATTTATTGTTCATTTTGCCAAAGAACCTCACTTTAAAGGAAATGAAATATATAGTCAGTAAAATGGAAATAGAATTATCAATGAGAGTTTCTTCACAGCTTTACTTTAATTTCACAGGACATTTTTCTAAGCATGCTAGTGACAGAACATAAATGAGTAAAGAAAATTAAAATCAATTAATCAAATGGCAGATCACAAAAATATAATAAACGACAGTCAAGTGTGGATACATATTGCAATGTTATAATGTCAGCTCCAAATAAAGACAAATTTAATGAAATTAGTAGACATTTCACAATGACAGAATGATTTTTATCTTGTTTATTTGTTCGTAAGTTTAAAATTCAGTCCAAGCTGATGAAGTGATGAGCCAACCTTCATCTCCCTCCATCTGTGACAGGAGTGGAGCGTTCTTCTTCCTTATTATCAACATGGTGTTTGGGAATCTTTCTGCTGTTGAACTCTTTATCAATGAAAGAGTGATATTCATGTAAGTGACAAAGTTATAAGTGCACTCATATCATTATATAATATTCTCATTGCATTCCTCGTGTTAAAAATATCAACTAAATCTTTCAGTTTTTGTTTTGCATTTAAAAAATAAAAACCTTTCTAGTTTCCAGTTTAATACAGCATTCAGCCTTAAACTAATTTGTTCGCATTATGGTTTAAAATCTTGTTTATGTTCTTTTGCATTTCATAATAATTTCCTAAAACAATGATTGGAAAATTTAAAGTAATACAGTAGAAGTTTGGTTTTCTATGTACTGATGCTGGTTCCTCTGTGATGAAGAAAAGTACTGTCAATTTTGTAGCAAAATTATACGTTTGGTAAAATTCACGAGGCTAAAGTTGCACAGATTGAACTTGTAGAAATAAACTGAGGTGTTGTTTTTTGTTTTTTTTATCTTTTAATATATTTTCAAATGACATAATTAAATTCATTAGATTATTCAAAGTGTCATGCACAGCAAACATCACTCTTAAACTACACACACTGATATACTCATACAGCAGCAATAGACACTCTGATAAGGTAGTTTTGTTTGTACATTTATGTAATTTGTGCGTGTTGTTGTTTATTGTTATTGCAGTCACGAGAACTCCAGCGGTTATTACCGTACATCTGTTTACTTCCTGTCAAAGATCTTTGCTGATCTCATCCCGAACCGCATGATCCCGATATTTGTGTTTTCAGCCATCGCCTACTATATGATGGGTAACATCATCTGAGCACACACAGCAAAAATCAACATGATGTGTTTGAAAATTACAAAATACCTGGAAACAGAAGCAGCTTTTGACTTTTTTGTGTTTTTGGTCATTGGTTTTTACGTTTTTGAATGGTTATTATTTAATGCAGAAATATCATTTAAAAAGTGCTTTTGTACGTTTTTCAGCTGGTTTGGGAAACTGTTCATGCTCTGTTTTATCTCGAAAGTGTTTCTGTTTAGAGTTTTTTTTTCATTCAACCTTTATTTATACACGTTAGTCTCATTTAGCCTTGGCGACTCATTTACAAGACTTGTTTCTAACAAAGAACACAGATGAGGTACAGACAACCACAAACAATCATATAAAAACATAAAATTAAAAAGTAAATAGAAGAAATTATATATATTTAAAAAAGCAGCTACATTATAAAGAGATATAAAATACTAAAAACAGGAACATGTCTGCATTGGTTTTTGTCATGAACTTAGCAGATGTTTAAAATCCCTTAGAGAGGGCATGGTCAAGAAGAGCTTCAGATCTTTTTTCAAGATATTCCAGGAAACAGGAGCAGAGTAGGAGAAGGCCCTTTTGCCTAGTTCAGTCCTCACTGAGGGGACGCTGCAGGTAATAATATCCTGAGAGCGCACGCTGCAGCTGCACACAAGAAGTTACATGTAGGAGGAGATACATGAAGGCAACAAACCAAGAAGTGATTTAAAGGTGAAAATGTACCAGTGTGAGTGTCTGCATGAAGTTAATGATGTCCAGTTAACCAGTGAGTACAGGGTGCAGTGGTGGGTAAAATAGCTACACCCAGTTATGAATTTTAGCGCACCGTGATAGATAGTGTCCAACATCAGGGTGCTTGTAGGAGTGTTCATGTGAATAATGTCCCCTTAGTCAATGGAGGGAAGGAAAGAGTTACAAGGTGTTAGACAGTATCTATTTGTAAAGAGAAACCCAGTTTCAGTTTCTTTACCAAGTTTTTGACGTGAGACTTAAAAGAGAGGTGTGAATCGACCAAATTACCCAAGTATTTATAAGAATTGACAAACTCAATCGTGACACCATTCGAAGATAAAATAGAAGGAATGACTACTAGGACCAACTTCGTATTTGAAAACATCATTTGGTTTTATCAGTATTTCACACGTTTGAGACAGAACAAATCTGTTGATGTCGAAAGCAGACAGTAAAAGCTGGAAAACCTTAAGGGCGAGGCATAGCTGCGCGCTGGACCGAGCGCGGCGCCACGCTGTGTGAGCGCCGTGCGTGCGCCGCTGCACAAGCCTTTTGAACGCTCGCGCGAACGCGCAAAGCTCTTTTTTTACGACCGCGCACGCTTGCGCGGTGTCTCACAATAAACTGCCCTGGTGGCGGACTGTTTTGTATGACACACAAATGAATTAAATTCCTCTTCTTTATCGCTGATCGGGCCTTTTCTTTTGTTTTTTTGCCTAAAGTCAAGTAATCGCTTCATCCTCCGTTCACTCCATGACTGAAATGAATGAATTCATGTCCTACCTGGCAGCGCGATGTTTTAACTATTTCCTGGTGGGCTGTGAGCTGCTGGAATAGCGCTCCCTGTTTTTATTTTTTAGAAGTTTATATTAACATATAAAGTTAGAAAGACCGCAGCAGCAGCAGCGGAGCGAACAGCTGCTCGTCTGGAGCAAAGCCAGCGCTTGTATCACTGAGCTGTCAATCATTTCAGTAGGCGTGTCAGCAAGTGACCAATCAGCGACCTCAGTTTGTCCTGCTCTGCGCGCAGCTGATCACATTACAACAAGGATTTGGAGCGAGAACGCGAGCATTTAATGTGAGAAAGAAAGCAGAGCTCTGCCCGTGAACGCGTGCGCACAGAATGCGCGCGTAGAGCAGCGTATATGGAGAACGCTCAGCTTTGCCTCGGCCTTTAGCATCTGCTTTAGCTCAACAATAAACAGCTGTGTCGTCAGCATAAAAATTAAAGGATGTGTCAGGAATTATCTGACCTATGTTACTTATAAAGAGAGTGGATCCTAAGACTGAACCTTGTGGCACACCATTGTTAACAGTTAGATAGCTGGAAGAAGTGCCATTATGTTGAACACATTGCCTCCGAGAGATATAGGTAATTAGAAAACCAATGATGTGATCTGAGAAGCCAATGACGCAGAGCTTATGACACAAGATGTCATGATCTACAATATCAAAAGCTTTAGAGAGGTCTAAGTAAAGTGCAGCACAGTAATCCTTAGCATCCAGTGCTTAAACCACATCATTAAAAACCTTCAGTGAAGCAGTCATTGTGCTGTGATGTTTCCTAAAACCACATTCAAGGAGAGGTACGTGTCCAAATACGTCTTGACTTGAGAGTTTATCTTTTTATATATATATATATATATATATATATATATATTTTTTAAACCTTAGCAAGAATACAACGTTTTGAGATTGGTCATTACAAAAGACTGGAGTTTCTAAATCGAAATAACATTATCTGATTCCAGTTTCCAGTATCTGATCACATCTGTTTGAACTTTCGGTCATGTGAATTTGAAATATGTCTCAACTTATTGCCTCCTTCTTCAGGGTTGAAGCCTGCTTTTGTGAGCTTCCTCCTCTTTGCTCTGACACTGTCTCTGGTCAGTCTGTCAGGCGTTGGTCTTGCCTTCCTTGTCTCAGCGAGTGTCTCCACATTTGCGATGGCTAACATCCTCATTGCTTTACCCTTTGTCTTCATGATGGTGAGATGCAAGGATTTCTTGAAAGAATACACAACACCCAACACTTTTCAGAGTTTTACACTAGCATTATCTCATGTTGAGAAACAGTGGAATTTTACCGTAGCTGTTTTGGTGAGTTTCTTGAACATAACTTTAGGCACAATTTCACGTGATATTGCAAGAGCTCATGCAATGCTAGTGCTCACACTACAGAATGACTATCAGCTACTACCACATCACATTTTACAAAGTAATTCAATATCTAAAACTGACAGGGTTACAGCAAAGTGTTTTCTAAGGTCAGGTGGCTGTGGCTGTCAGCCTAAACTGGATTGACTCCAAAAGGCAATGAGTTATATGTTATATATCTGAAATAGTTTTTTTTTTTTAGAATCCATCCTCTGATTCATGAAATATTTTGCTAACGGAGAAATAAACAAATACACACACATAAACATGGGTAACTGGTGATATTCAGGATGTTAGAATTGATGGAAAGTTTAAAAGCCATGTAACAGAACCCAATCAAATTAATTCAGGTCCTCTGGATGTTTTTTTGTTGTTGTTGTTGAAACGTTTTGTCTTTCATCCAAAGGACTTCATCAGTTTGAGGAGCCACAACAAGCTCAGTTCCACAAGCAGCACACTCATGAGTTATGGTGCATAACTTTCAGTTCCCTTTCAGTTCGGTCTCTCGTGCAACATACTTGCTATGGGAATTGCGCCCCCGCGCGATTACCTGAAGGAATACATTCACGCCTTTTTACGGCAGGGGAGTCACCCCGCGCCAGAGGTACCGCCCTTTAGGTACTTAGGTGACTGACGCCCCTCCAACTGTCTCTTTTTGCCCTTCACCTCGCAAAAACCTGAACTACCTCTCTTCGCGGGACTTCTCTGCTGCTCCATCGCTCAACTTGAGGTGAGCTCGCTCCCTGCACAGAGCGCACAGAGAATTTTTCCCTGCGTACTGCTGGACTAGCGAAAGCTAGCCCAGCACATTTCTATAACCTCAAAGTTTTTTTCTCTCCTCTCTCTACAGGTTGCTTCGCTCAACGGCGTTATAACTACGCCACAACCGCTACCCCGGCTAACATACTTAGCGGGCTAGCCAGCGAAAGCGACACGACGGAGGAGACACTTGAACAAAGAAGAAAAAGGATTCTGGAAGGTCTTGCTCGCCTTATCTCGGACATGCCTCGGAGAAGGGAAAGCGAAAGACAAAACTTCAAAGGAAAACCAGCGGGACGGCGAGCCCAACCTCGCGCGCCTGTCCCAGTGGCTGTGGATTTGCTCAGTGCTGGGCACCGCTAATTAAAAAATTAGTTCCACAATTTCTAAAACGCTTATTAATTTTTTTAGGTCCACAATTTCAAAAGCACAAATGTCTTATGAAAATTAGGGGAAGCTAATCTAATCCGCTATTTATATATTTATATATTTTATATATTATATATATATATATATATATATATTTATATATAGCCGGCAGCGTTATCAATATTTGCACTACACTGCCAACTGAAAAGTAACAAAAATGATCCTAAAAGGATGAAATTACAAAAATCAAAGGATTTATTTAATACTTTACGTACATATATTCTATTCGGCCACGAAATTAACAAAAAATAGAATGATCTTTTAATCCCTAAAACCACGTTTAAATCTCAAATACACGGGTGTGTCGCCACCGCATTTATACATAAAAGTAACCCAAATACATGAAACTAACGACTCGCCGTCGAATGGTCGACACAAAACCCTCAATAAACTCCTCCGGCCACGTTAATTTGGCTTGAAACAGCGGGGTTCTCTACGGATTTATCCATTAGTAACCCAGCACTACCGGTGTAACAGGCAGACACAGTTAGCGTCTATAGGTAGTCAACAGATTTAATGAAAAGTAACTAAAATACATAAAAATAACGACTCACCGTCAAATGGTCGACACAAAACCCTCAATGAACTCCTCCGGCCGCGTTAATTTGGCTTGAAACAGCGGGGTTCTCTACCGAGTCTGTTCTCAGCTCTGCCCCCCTCCCCCTCACACCCTTTCCTCCTCTCTGCTGTTTACGGTGGGGAAAAAGGTAAAACAAGCAGCATAAGAGCTTGTAAATAAGTTTATTGGTTTTTACTGATAGATAATTAGTTATTAGCGGTACTGCATTTTAAATAAATATAGCACAAATCCGCTTATGAATTATAAAAGTTAGTCAATTCACAAAAACGCTGACAAAAAGTTTAGGTCCACTGTAAGCGGATTAGCGCTTTAGCGCTACCTAGCGTTCATTTGCTCACCACTGATTTGCTCTCGCAGCGACGGACACCCATGAGGCCTGTCCAGTCTGCCTGGGTATATTTCATGCAAGACAAGCTCTGGACTCGCCCAATTCTTGCCCACACTGTAGCCAGATGCTGGATGCGGTGCTGCGGCATCGGGTGGACCTCGTAGCTAAGGCCATGGGAAGCTCAGCTGGTCCACAGGACCCAGACACCACGGAGACCCTTACTCCGACCCCAGAGCTCAAACACATGGCTCTACACGACAGCACGCGCGTCGAATGGGGCGACAGCCCTGACCCGCTTGCTCCCATGGTGGACCTAACAGTCGAGTTCGACACCAGAGGCATGATGAATGAAGACAAGATCTCCATCTCAGCCTCGGGCGAATTTTCAGTGGAGGAACCAGAACTCGAGATCGGGGACCTCCCGATCGGGGAGAGGACCTCCCCAGGACCCCGATACCTGCGCTCCCTGAAACGGACTTCTCCATCCCGGCCCTGTTTGACCTATGCCACAGAGCAGCGGACGCGTTGAACATCCCCTGGCCGGAACCCCCACCTCGCCAACAGGTCACGAGGCTGGCGGGGAACTATTTTTATTCAAAACAACAGGTTGCAACAAGGCAAAGGATGCCCGTGTTCCCAGACTTCCTCACGGAACTGACCCGCACCTGGCCTCAGCCACGAGCGCCCATGCTCCTCCCTCTCTCACAATTCCTCGACGTGGAGGGCATGGATCAGGTGGGAATAGCTAATGCACCTCAGATTGAGGACACGCTAGCATCCCACCTAGCTCCCAGATCATCAGGAACAAAGCCGACTCTCCCCAGCAAAGCTTGCAGAGCCTCAGCGTTGCTTCTCGAGAAGTGCTACAGAGCTCAAGGACTTGCGGCGCGCGCCATGAACGCGTCCGCGATGATGCAGGCTTACCTCGCAGAAAAACTCCAACAACTGCAGGAAACCTCGGATAAGCAAGCTGCTGCCGAATTACTGGACGAAGCCCGCAGAGCTACAGACTTCGTTCTCCGTATGATGGGGACAGCTGCTGTGGCTCAGGGCAGAGGTATGGCGGAAGTGGTCATCGCGCTCCGCCACCTGTGGATGACGTTGACGGATTTACCGGAGGGACAAAAGGTGCCTTTTCTCCACCACTCGATAGAAGCGGAGGGACTTTTTGGCCAGACTTTGGAGCGAATCCAAACCAAGCTGGACCAAAGGCGCAGGCAGGCTGAAGCCCTCAGGGTGGGCATTCCTCGCCGGAGTTTCGCCCTCCCCAGAGAGCCCGCTGGAGGCAGACCTGCACAGCCGCGGCACCGCTCGACGACGCGTGCGCCACCGCAGAAGCGGACAGCATACGAGGAGGAGCCTCGGCAGAGACCCCCGCCGAACCAACCTCGCTCCGAGCACGCATGGAGTAAAAATAGGTTTGTCCCACGCCAAGCGAGCAGGCATAGGGCCTCCTCGGCGAACCGGGACACTCGTCAAAAATGTGCCTGATGAACCAGGCCCACGTTTACATTTCAGACGACCTCCCGCCCACGCGGTAACGGGAGTGTTCGCACCTTGTTCAGACTTTATTTGTAGCAAAGTACAAATGGCTGATAACTCTGTTGCATGCACAAACCATGTTCTCCCTGCTGTGAGTGACATCAAATCATGTATGTCGTTGCACGTAAGCACGAATAAAACTCATAAAACAGCACATCCCTGTTTTATTGAAAAAAAAAAAAAAAACACACCAACACAAATAACGTCAACAGTACGGGCCTCTGGCCTGTCAGCCGTCATAAAGGGGGGGGGGCACATCCCCCTCCCTCATGGCTCATGGGGTGCCAGCCTATTCAATAAGCCCTAGCAGGGTGCCTCTGGACCTGTCTCCAGAAGACAGACCCAGAGGCGTCTGCGAACAGACCCTACACCTTTCGCGGAGACAGGTAGGAAAGGGCACGTGTCCCAGCCCCCGCTCCATTATGAGCAAGGGGCTGGCTAATACACTAACCAGACGACCACGTGACAGGTTCGCACCACAGGAGAGCACGTCGAATGCCCCAAGGCAGACACATTTTTCACACCCTCAAAGCAGTGGTTGTGATCACGTTACCGTGCGTGTAAAAGGATCAGAGTTGAACCAGAATTTTCCTCCTGATTTTGAAAGGAAACTGGGCTCCTTATCAACAAATTATCTTGAGTTTGCTGGTCACCAAGGACCATCCTCACGTTCACACGTTGCTGCTGCTCCTTTATTATTCATGAAGGACACGCAACGCTCGAGTGGTAGATGAGCAGCACGTGATTTTCCTCACGAAGCTGCATCAAACTTGTCCCCACACAGTGTCCCACCTGGGGGGACAACAATTGGAATCAGGAGGTCTGCTCGTTTACAGAAGCAGCAGCCCCTCAATCCAATAAATCCTGTTTTGGAGGGAAACAGTAGCTTTCCTGTCCCAACTCATTCTAATAAAATGAATAGACTCCATCTGTCTTCGAGGAGACTCGATCAGGGAAGTCTGTTAACACATCAACGTGGAGGCCCACTCCCCAACCTGGTGGACCCTCAAAGACTCACACAGGAAGTCACAGCCCAGCTGTTTAGGCCAGGATCTGGAATTACTTCCAGCCTGTTAGCTGAAAAAGACAGGCTGATGGCGTCGGGTCTGCCTGAGAACGTGGTGACAACCATACAAAATGCCCGTGCCGGGTCAACACAGTCCCTATACGCACAAAAGTGGCGCATCTTCGAAGCCTGGTGCTCAGAAAGAAATATCATTTCTTATGCTTGCGACCTGGCTCAACTACTAACTTTCCTTCAGGATTTACTGGAAAAGGGTTGTTCTTATTCGACGATTAAAGTGTTCCTTGCAGCTATCTCTGCCTGTCACGAGGGCTGGGGACACAGGACTCCTGGAGCACATCCAATCATAATGAGATATATGAAAGGTGTGCTTCGAACCAAGCCACCCAGCAGGACCTCTACCCCTGGTTGGGATCTTGGTCTGGTCTTGGGGGCTCTTTGCGACCCACCATTCGAGCCTCTGAGCGAGATTAAGATAGATCTTCTATCTTACAAAACTGCTCTTCTCCTGGCTCTTTGCTCGGCAAAATGCGTGGGTGACCTCCATGCATTGTCTGTACACCCAATGTGTACCAGATTCGCCCCTGACGGGTCAAAGGTCACACTAAGGCCTAATCCCGCATACACTCCCAAGGTCTTGACTCTGAACCATAGGAGTCTGGACTTTGATCTCTCCTCCTTTCCACCTGCTCCTGTCCTCACTCAGGAACAGGAAAGGCTACAGGCTCTCTGCCCAGTGAGGGCTTTACGCACCTACATGCAGAGAACAGCCGAATGGAGGAAAACAAACCAACTGTTCGTCTGCTTTGCCGCACCTGCTACAGGAAAGGCCCTATCAAGACAGCGCCTCTCACATTGGGTGACGGAGGCCATTAAGAGGGCATACGGTAGCAAAGGTCAACAAGTGCCCCCTGGAGTCCATGCTCACTCAACCAGGGGCTTGGCCACTTCCTGGTCATTGTTCAAGGGCGTGTCAGTTGCAGACATTTGTGCTACTGCGAACTGGAGCTCTTTAAACACTTTTGCAAAGTACTACAGTTTGGATGTTACTGCGTGTGATGTCACTCAGGCTGTTCTTTCTAATACACAATAGAAAGTAGCTTTGAGATGCCTTCTGGTCAAGGGCAGACGTTCACACTAACAGGCATTTTACTGAGCATTTCAAGGGCGTGAATGAATTACGTTCCCATAGCAAGTATGTTGCACCGAGAGACCGAACTGAAAGGGAACTGAAAGTTATGCACCATAACTCATGTTCCCTGAAGGAAGGGAACGAGGTGCAACATAGCTGGCCCTTTTCAATGCTGAAAGCTCGGTGAAGTGCAATTTCTGAGACAGTTGGAGGTCAGTCGCCTAAGTACCTAAAGGGCGGTACCTCTGGTGCGGGCTGACGCCCTTGGCCGTAAAAGGCGTGAATGTATTCCTTCAGGTAACTGTGCGGGGGCGCAATTCCCATAGCAAGTATGTTGCACCTCGTTCCCTTCCTTCAGGGAACACGAGTTATGGTGCATAACTTTCAGTTTTCTTTGTGCTGATTTGTAAAATTGTATCAAAGCCCGAGTCCAGCCCGACCTGCACATTAAGCACATAAATATGGACCGGCCTGGTCATGACAACACAGTGTGCTAACATCATATCTGGAAGATGTCCATAAATTTGAGCTAAATCTCAGGCTTTGGTTCTCCCATGTGAATGCGCCACATAAAAAGCAGACGTTGGGGAGTAATTTATTTGTTACCGTACTTACCGCCCTTTAAGTTTCTCTGCCCCATAAGTCGCATCAGTCCAATTATGTCCAATAAAGTGGAAAAATCCATAAACGTGTTGCACCTCCGTATACGTCGCATCTATTATGCGTCACCGCTGACGCGTCGCGTATGTTACGCGTCATCGCAAATGGCCACAGGAGCGTGCACGGTAGGACTTTAACAAGATTAACACTTAAAAACAATTATTTGTTTGCTGAAAATTATAGCAAAGATGTGTCTGAGCTGAACTTTTCCTTAATAAATGCACGTAATGTTCAAATCAGCTGAATTAAAAAAAATAGTTTTGCTACGTCGGTGCTGCGAAGCGTGCACGCGCAGCGAGTGGATACGCTTCATTTCTTTAAAATTTAACAAGATTAACACCTAAAAAATATATTTGTTTGCTGACATTATAGTAAAAGTGTTTCTAAGCTGAACTTTTCCTTAACAAATGCACGTAATGGTCAAATCTGTTTGGATTTAAATTGTTTCGCTTTGACGGTCTTCCAAACGGTCGCGTGCGCTGCGAAAATAAATTATACACAAATCTAATTTTAGCTCAAACATCTCCTAAATATAACTTGTTGTAAATGTCCATCCAGTAATTACTTTCTGTAAGTTTCATCAAAATCTGTCTTGTCTTGAGCTATTTTGCTAACAGTCAAACACTGAGGTAACAGTAGTTGAGACCTCCAGAGAGCAGGAGGCCGTGCTGCGACAGAGTGAGTCTGAGCAGAGGAGGCTTCTTTCGGACACATGAGCTGGGAACGGTCGGTGGACCCTAGTGGCCAAAAGTGGTACTGCTCCATTTTTTTCATCAGAATGAATGGAAACGGTCATATCTCAGCCAAAAGACTCTACTTCCTCAGACGGCTGAGACGAGCCGGTCTGAGAAGCTCAGTCCTCACCTCGTTCTACAGGTGTGCAGTGGAGAGCGTCCTGTGCTCCAGCATCAACGTGTGGCATGGAGGCTGCACAGTTGCAGAGAGGAAAGCTCTACAAAGAGTGGTGAAGGCTGCACAGAAGTCTGTGGGAGTCAGTCTCCCCACCATCACAGACATTTACACCTCCAGATGCAGAAAAAGAGCCACCTGCATCATGAAAGACCTCACTCACCCAGCACACTCACTCTTTGCACCACTCCCCTCGGGACGGAGGTTGAGGAGCATCAAATGTAGAACCACTAGACTGAGGAACAGCTTCTACCCTGAGGCTGTCAGACTCATGAATAAATAAATAATAAGAATAAACACTGCAAAATGTCACATCATGCTGATGCTGATCTGTTTCTTGTTGCTGCGTTCATCTGTGACCATCTGCTCATGTTCGTGCTGCTGTTTATAATGATGTTTTTCTACTACATTAGGGCTTAGTGTATTACTAGCTGATGTCTCTCTTAGTTAATCCTAGATGTTATTATTGTTTTTCTCTTGCATTTGTTGTTGGATGTAACTGGGACCCTGTGTACATAATCTCGTTTTCAACACATGTACTACATGCGGTGCAAATGACAATAAATTCTCTCTGACTCTGACTCTGACTCTGAAAAATTGGTCTAAAAATATGTGGAAAAATCCCTAAATATGTCGCTTCGCCCCATAAGTCGCAGGACATGAAAATTAGTAAAATAAACTGTGACTTATAGGCCTTAAAATACTGTACTTGTGGTCCTTAGGTAAAACTAATCCCGTGTGAATAGTGTTTAAGATGATGTTTTGGACCACTTAGGCTATGGCTGCAGGCTGCCTCAGAGGAGTTGAGGGCAGACTTCAGAAACCATCTCATCACCGTCAAACTGGTCGGCCCACTATGTGAGTGTGCTGCTTGTAGGACTGAGTTTGTTTTGGCTCCTTGGACTGATGAAATCCTTTGGATGAAAGACGAAATGTTTCAATTAAAAAAAGAAACAGTCCAGCTGTTGGATTTTTTTTGTTACCTGGATTATTGAGCATGAACTTTGACATGGAACAGGTTATCATTCTCAGTCTAACTCACCTGTTGCAGGTGTTCGGAGGCTTTCTGGTGAATCTCAACTCCATGCTGAGCTGGTTGTCCTGGCTGAAATGGCTCAGCATATTCAAATATGGACTGAATGTAAGAAAGGCATCGTGTGGGGCTCGGTTTATTCTGGCTCTGTCCGTGAGTTGCCTCAACTCGACCTCTTTTTGTCTTACAGGCTGTTTACATCAATGAGATGAAGGGACAATTATTCTACAGCAACACCACAATGTGAGTTTATTCACCGTCAGTTTTGAACTCAGTGAAAAGCCTTTTGATGGTGAAGGTCTCTCCTCTGCTCCGCAGCGTCCCAGGGGAGGTGTTCCTGGTGAGCATGGACATCGACTACTCTGTGTGGGGCTTCTGGCAGAACCAGGTGGCTCTGCTGGGAATTATTGTTGTCTGCATGATCCTGGCCTACGTGCAGCTGCTGCGAATCAACCGCTGGAAGTGATTCCTGCCCATCTGTTCACGTGCAAAACCACGCGTGACTGTGTTCATTTAACAAAATGAAAGTAACATTGTTTTCTTTGTTTTCGTTGGATGTGGGTATCTTGTTGTGTATCATCCGTGTAAATGATCATAAAAAGTCGTTTTTTTTTTTAATTTACAGTACACGTGGAGTGTCACGCTCGCTGACGCACTCACACGTGTCGTAACGTTTGACTCTTTGGCTGATAAGCTGCTGCTTAACACATTCGTGTGCACGAGTGAGTGTCTAAGGAGAAGCAAGCCCTCTTTCCAAAGCTACTTACAGAGAGCGAGCTAACATTAGCTGCAGGAAAGACAATAAGGACATGGAGCTCATCTTTATGCTGTACGTCCTTTTTCAGCAGGCAAAGACCAACACCATTTTCCTTGTATTAAACAAAAAAACATTGTTTTCAGGGTTAAATGAAACACATGTTGATAAAATGACTGTGCAAGAACGTGACTCATCATGAGTGGGAACATTTCAGCAAGCTGCAGATGATAGATCATATACAAAAATCATCTAAAAGCAACAATTTCCCTTTAATTTCTTCTAAAGTAATAACTCAGATTTTTTTTGAAGTGGAGTTCCATATGAACAGTTAATATCTTACCTGTTGTAGACAGCTTTTTGAACAATTTATCATCATATTTCTACAAGAATAATCATTTGATGTGAAACAGACAGTGCTGCAAATGTTTATAAAATCGTGTAGGTATGAACCACTTTGAGATTATTGTTTGGTGTTTTTTGAAGGTGGTTCAGGGTGGTAGCAATCCATTTTGGTCCTGACTCAGATCAGACTACCTGCTAGCACATCAAATCCATCAGAATTAAGCTGCATTTATCCAAACTGAGGTCAGAGATAGAGCTGTCTACAGCAGGTATGATATTATTTAATTATGACCATTCCACAGCACCTCACTTCAAAGGATCTCTCTGTTCACCGGGGTTTGAATGGATAAATAAAATGTGCAGAACTCTGTGATCTTTGCTGAACTTATGTGGTCACGGTATCGAACTGTCATGTTTAAGGTTTCATGAAAAGCATGTTTTACTATTTTGTTTGTTTTCTTGTGCATACTTTTTTACATTTCTTCAAGACAAGCATGCAATTTTGTTTACTGAAGCTTATTTTTTTTACCTTTTCAACTGCAACTCATTATATAGAGCGGTCTTTCCAAGCCC
>JBBPBX010062685.1:0-13868 GCA_038048925.1 Garcialebias charrua
CCTTTTTTGCTAGCCAGCATGCAGGAAGCTGTCAGTGCCAACCCCCTCACCGCCTAGGCCGAACGACCTAGCGGGCTCGAGGTTCGGCACCAGGTCGCAGCGACGTCCAGACCCGGTCCATACCCGGTCTGGCCTCGCTCCCCGGCCGTGACGACACTCTGAAACGAGGCTGCTGCAGCACCCGCAAATCGGGGCCCTAGCAGCCTCATTTGGGGGAATCACGAGAGTGGAGGGCTTCACGGAGAAATTATGTTTTTCTCTCATGTTTTCAGGCTCGTCTGTGGGGCCGTATGACTCCACAGCCGCACTGACGCACAGGCTTCCCACCACAGACAGACTAGCCTACGGCAGTCAAGTGTCTACGAATAAAAACAGCTCAAACAAGGTAACAATAAATAAATGTTTCATGTTTGGTGATCCTGTTAAGATGCAGTCAGTACAGGGAAAACACCCCGCACACTGCCTCTCATTAAATCAAATGTCGCCGGCCCAGCTTCAACGCTGCCCAGCAGAAGACACGAACAGGTAATTAAACAACCAGACGCCATGTTTTTTAAGCCGCGTGTCGCGCAGACGAAGCGGTGTAGAACCCACAGCTCGCTGCCTCTCCTAAAATCAAATGTCGCCGGCCCAGCTTCAACGCTGTCCAGCAGAAGACACGAACAGGTATTTAAACAATCAGACTCCATGTTTATTAAACCTCGTGTCGCGCACGCATATCTGGGTAAAACCCATAGCTCGCGGTTTTCACAGTGGGTCACATGACGTTAGCTCAGCTCACGTGCAGGCCAACAGAGCTCCGCCTCATTACGTGTTTAAATGGCGTTCCACGCACGCGACTGTCACTACCTCTCTGCAGTTCGACTCCAACTCCAATCGAGGTAACAGGATGGACCAAGCACCGCCCGCCAAAAGACGAGCAGTGCCCAACAGGAGCACCGCTCCACCAGAGCGAGCGCTCCCTGGGTCAGCAAACGTGTTGACGTCAGACGCAAGGGCGGATCACGCCTCTGACGCCCTTTTTTTGAGCGGGGCCCCCGCGGGTTACCAGGATAACGGGGGAGGCCCCAACGACTGGATAACGCGCACGTCGCGCACGAGACAACAAGACCTCGCGCTGTCACTGGGCAAAAGATGCGAACAGTGGCAGCAGAAATGCCATTTAGACAGATGGCTGTCAAAAATCATAAGAAATGGTTATGCACTCCAGTTGCTGCGAAACCACCACCTTTCAGGGGGATACTGGAAACAGTGTTGCCAGACCCAAATCAAAACTCCTCCCTGCTGTCCGAAATTCAGGAAATGCTGACAAGGGGAGTGATTTCCAAGGTGGCAAAGGGAGAACAGAACAAGGATTCTTTTCTCGGTTCTTCTCGTCCCCAAGAAAAAGGGGGGGGGGGGCGAGACTAGTCGTGGATTTGTCGGTTCAACAGATCCTTATCAGTGAGAGTTTTTCACACTCACAATAAAACAACTGCTGAAGAATGTGCACAAGGAGGACTGGTTCACATCCCTCGACCTGAAGGATGCTTACTGGCACGTGAGTATCATCCCACATCACAGGAAACACCTCAGGTTTTTCCTTCCAGGGGAGCCAGTTCGAGTTCAAGAGACTCGTTTTCAGCTACTCGCTCGCACCCAGAACTTTTTTAAAGTGTGTGGAAGCGGCGATACGCCCACTTCGCTCAGCAGGGATGCGGATCCTGTTTTATCTAGACGACCTGCTCATTTTAAGCAAGTCGAGGGAGGGGGCAGCAGCCCAGTCCAGGGTCCTAGCAGAACACCTGCTGGACCTGGGGTTTGCTGTGAACTGGATGAAAAGTTCAGTAATCCCAGCACAGTCCATTGTTTACCTGGGGGTAGAACTGGATTCACGCTCGATGAGAGCGCGCCTGTCAGAGCAGAGGGCAGCCGATCTGACAGCACAGCTGAAGCGCATCCAACCGGGCAAGGTGGTGACGGCGGCAGCAGTGATGCGCCTACTGGGCCTTATGGCAGCCGCTCACGGGGTAATAAATTTCGTTTTATTACACATGAGATCGACCCCGCGTTGGTTTACCAAGCTGCGCGTGGACCCAGTGCGCCAAAAACACAGGATGGTGCTGGTCCCCCCATCAGTGGGGCCAGACCTGCGTTACTGGGGAAACACCCGCATCCTGAGGGAGGGTGTCTCCATGATCACACCTACGTCTCACATCCCAGTGTTCACAGACGCGTTTCTGATGGGATGGGGGGGGACGTGTCTCTCCCAATCGGTGGGGGGGAAGTGGCCAAGCCATACCCACCTTCACATAAACGTTCTGGAGCTGATGACGGTCCAGAAGGTTTTGCAACATTTTATTCTGTTAGTTCAGCAGCAAAATGTACTGGCGCACACCGACAACCAGGTGGCGGCAGCGTACATCAATCGCCAGGGCGGGTCTCGCTCAGCTGCTACGCGTGGTCAGGCAACTACTCCTGTGGGCCCAGCAGAACCTGCTCTCTTTGAGAGCAGTGTACATCCCAGGGCGCTGAACATGGGAGCAGACATCATGTCAAGAGGGGGACCACGTCAAGGGGTCCGGTCTCTCCACTCAGACATAATAAATCAGATTTGGGCCATATTCGGCCGTGCAGAAATAGACCTTTTTGCAGCCCGAAACAACAAAAGTGTGCACTCTGGTGCTCACTGAACCCAAAAGACGACCCACCTCTGGGAGTGGACGCTTTTGCGCGCAGATGGTGGTCAGAAAAGAAACTTTTCGCTTTCCCACCAGTCCCTCTCATTCCAAGAGTACTAGGACGAGTCAGGGAGGAGAAACTATCTCTCATCCTGGTGGCTCCAGAGCGCAAATATGCACCCTGGTTCCCAGACCTGCAGCAGTTGGTAGTGGACAGTCCCCTGCAGCTGCCATGGAGGGAGGATGCTCTCCTCCAAGTGGGAGGGGCGATCAGACATTTCCCAGAAATAGGCCAACGCCTTTGGGCCTGGAAGCTGAGCGGCGCCGCCTAACAAGCTTAGGCCTCACCCCAGCCATGGTCCGGACGATTCAGGACGCCCGTGACCCGCCCACAACTACGCTTATGCATCTAAGTGGGCAGTTTTTCAGCGGTGGTGCAGGGACAGGGACGTCGAGCCCACAGCATGTGACATTGGCTGTGTCCTGTCTTTATGCAACTGCTGTTGGAGAGAAAGCTAGTTTTTAGCACGATAAAAGTGTACGCGGCGGCCATTTCATCGTGTCACGAGGGTTTTGGTGACAGAACGTTATTCAATCATTCTCTGATGAAACGTTTCCTAAGGGGCGTTAGACGCCTTAGACCCTTGAAGCGTGACATCACACCTCAGTGGGATCTGGCATTAGTTCTGGGAGCTTTAACCAAAGCCCCTTGAACCCTTGGAGGAGGTGTCAATGAAGTTTTTGTCCATAAAAACTGCTCTTTTACTGGCACTCACATCTGTAAAGAGGGTGAGTGACCTCTGTGCATTTTCCACAGCTCCCTCTAGTTTACAAATTAAACCTGATGGCAGCTCAGCGACTTTGAGGCCTAACCCGGCTTTTATCCCAAAGTCGATCACCAGCAGTTTTAAATCTCGGACAATAACTCAGAGTGGTTCCATCTCCCTCCTCATGCATCAGAGGAGGAAGCTAGGTCTCTCTTGCTGTGCCCAATTAGGGCTCTCAGAGCTTATCTGGCACGCACAGCGGGTGTACGCCGCTCTCAAAGTCTGTTTGTCCATTATTAGGGACAACTCAGCGGGTCGTGCTCTGTCCTCTCAGCGCCTCTCTCACTGGCTGTGTGAAGCCATAACAGAGGCCTACAAGCTGAGGGGAAGGGACCTCCTGCATCTCTGCGAGCTCATTCGACGCGAGCAATGGCTTCGCCTACAGCTCTGCACGGTGGGATGTCGGTCAGCGACATCTGTCAGGCCGCAGCTTGGAGCTCGCCCTGTTCTTTTACCCGTTTTTATTTACGGGATGTTTCTACTTTTTCTATGACTCACTCAGTTCTGGGAGTCCTGGATAAGTAGTGGGAGTGCACCTCCTAATGTTAACTGTTCCTCTGTACTTAGTTCATGCAACAGTTGACTTTTACTCTTTTTTGTTTTGCAGTCAGAGAGTGTTCCTCTCCTTGACTATGTGCAAAAACACACAAAAAAAAAAAAAAAAACACACACAACAACAAACAATATCTGTCAGTGTTGTGGCTTGCTGCACGGCAGCAGAGCACGTCTGGAGGTTGTTTAAAGGCCTGCAGGCCTTCCTCCAGCCCACCTCCTGCCTTTCCTCATGCATGAGGAAGGACGTGCTTATTGGGATTGGGTGAGCAGATGCTCCTCATTGGTGGGATCCAGCGTGGCATGGACTATTTCCTGCTACGCCCTTTATTCCAATAAGCGAGCTAAAGGGCGAGCTATACGAAGGTAGAACGTTGGTTACGTATCGTAACCCCAGATTCTACGAGTATAGCGAGCCCTTTAGCTATCGGGCCACTCTGTATCCAAAATGGCTGAATGAATTAGCTATATTTGGAGATAGATTCACCCCGGTCGAGGGGTTTTATCGACCCGAGGGGTGGGCCCATCCGGTAGGTGGGCGTGGACTAAAAGGTTTTCAGTGGGCGCTGACGCGCGGGGGGAGACTTCCAATAAGCGAGCTAAAGGGCTCGCTATACTCGTAGAATCTGGGGTTACGATACGTAACCAACGTTTCTACTTGCTGTGTACGAAAAAAGACTTTTTAAATCCAGCTGATTTAACATTTGGTTCAGCTCAGGAGCCCGTCTGCTATAGTGAGGTAAGAAATATATTTTTAAGCGTTTATTTAGCTAAATTTAAAGAAACAAAGCGTCCGGTTTGACCCGCCTGGCGCCTGCATAAAAATCAGCGAACTTTTTTTTTTAAAATCCAGCTTATTTGAACATTTCGTTAAACTCAAGAGTACGTCTACTATTAAGTCAGCTAAGAAATATATTTTTTAAGCGTTTATTTAGCTAAATTTAAAGAAAGAAAGCGTCCGGTTTGACCCGCCTGGCGCCTGCCTAAAATTCCGCGAACTTTTTTTTTTTAAATCCAGCTGATTTGAACATTTCGTTAAGCTCAGAAGGACGTCTGCTATGAAGTCAGCTAAGAAATATTTATTTTTTAGACACCACCACGCCACCACCACTCGGGCGCGGCGCATGTCTGTGATGTCAGCGCTTAAATACGTCACCACCAGGAGTCTGCAGAACCGATAAGCTGAATCGTTAAGACAAGCATCCTACAATTCCATGGAATTGGACTTTTAAGAACCGGTTCTCTAACAGAACCGGTTCTCGGTTCCCATCCCTATTGTTTACCAACAGACACAACCAAGGTGTGTTTGTTTACCAACAGAAACAGCCAAAGTGTGTTTGTTTACCAACAAACACAACCAAAGTGTGTTTGTTTACCAATAGAAACAGCCAAAGTGTGTTTGTTTACTTACAGATACAGCCAAAGTGTGTTTGTTTACCAACAGACACAACCAAAGTGTGTTTGTTTACCAAATGACACAACCAAAGTGTGTTTGTTTACCAAATGACACAACCAAAGTATGTTTGTTTACCTACAGAAACAGCTAAAGTGTGTTTGTTTACCTACAGAAACAGCTAAAGTGTGTTTTTTACCAACAGACACAGCCAAAGTGTGTTCGTTTACCAACAGAAACAAACAAAGTGTGTTTGTTTACCAACAGACACAACCAAAGTGTGTGTGTTTACCAATAGAAACAGCCAAAGTGTGTTTGTTTACCTACAGACACAACCAAAGTGTGTTTGTTTACCTACAGAAACAACTAAAGAGTGTTTTTTTACCTACAGAAACAGCCAAAGGGTGTTTGTTTACCAACAGACACAGCCAAAGTGTGTTTGTTTACCAACAGAAACAAACAAAGTGTGTTTGTTTACCAACAGACACAACCAAAGTGTGTTTGTTTACCAATAGAAACAGCCAAAGTGTGTTTGTTTACCTACAGACACAACCAAAGTGTGTTTGTTTACCTAAAGAAACAGCTAAAGTGTGTTTGTTTACCTACAGAAACAGCTAAAGTGTGTTTGTTTACCTACAGAAACAGCCAATGGGTGTTTGTTTACCTACAGAAACAGCCCAAGTGTGTTTGTTTACCTACAGAAACAGCTAAAGTGTGTTTGTTTACCTACAGAAACAGCCCAAGTGCGTTTGTTTACCTACAGAAACAGCCAAAGTGTGTTTGTTTACCAATAAAAGCAGCCAAAGCTTGTTTGTTTACCTACAGAAACAGCCAGTGTGTTTGTTTACCAACAGACACAGCCAAAGTGTGTTTGTTTACCGACAGACACAGCCAAAGTGTGTTTGTTTACCAACATAAACAGTCAACGTGTGTTTGTTTACCAACAGACACAGCCAAAATTGGTTAGTTTACATACAGAAATAGCCAAAGTGTGTTTGTTTACATACAGAAATAGCCAAAGTGTGTTTGTTTACATACAGAAACAGCCAAAGTGTGTTTGTTTACATACAGAAACAGCCAAAGTGTGTTCGTTTACCTACAGAAACAGCCAAAGTGTGTTTGTTTACATACAGAAACAGCCAAAGTGTGTTTGTTTACCTACAGAAACAGCTAAAGTGTGTTTGTTTACCTACAGAAACAGCCAAAGTATGTTTGTTTATCTACAGAAACAGCCAAAGTGTGTTTGTTTACATACATAAACAACCAAAGTGTGTTTGTTTACCAACAAACACAAACAAAGTGTGTTTGTTTACCAACAGCCACAACCAAAGTGTGTTTGTTTACCAACAGAAACAGCCAAAGTGTGTTTGTTTACAAACAAACACAACCAAAGTGTGTTTGTTTACCAATAGAAACAGCCAAAGTGTGTTTGTTTACCAACAGACACAACCAAAGTGTGTTTGTTTACCAAATGACACAACCAAAGTGTGTTTGTTTACCTACAGCACATATGTCAAGGTGGCGGCCCGCGGGCCAGATCCGGCCCGCAAAACAATTATTTATGGCCCCCTGGATGATATTTAATAACTATTAGAGCCGGCCCGCAAGCCACAGAACACCGGCAGCCGGCTCTCAGCTGTTAACAAGGTGAAATGTCCGCTGCTAAGCTTCATTCTAACTCCGGCTGAAGTGGTGGAGGTGCTCAGCTTCATTCTAACTCCGGCAGAAGTGGTGGAGGTGGGGGGTGGGAGAAGTGACGATATTCCAATGCACAGCAACACTTTCCTCAGCCCTCCCCATCTTGTTTTCTCACAGACATAGTCTCGCGAGTTTTGGGTGCAGTGACTGACGAGACTTCAAGACAGCAGTGGAGCTATCGGTGCGAAGTAAACATGGATGCTGCAGAACTAGCAAACAAGCAAACGAAAACTTATTATTTTCACACAGAGTGGGAGGAGGAGTATTTTTTTGTTTATTCTAATTCGAAGTCTATTTGCCTCATCTGTAATTCGAGCGTTGCCTTGCCCAAAAAGTGTAACTTGGAGCGGCATTTCAAGACGATGCACAAACTGTTTGAGACAGATTTCCCTCCTAAAAGTTGTTTATGGACTCAGAACATGCGGGAGCTAAAACACAAGCTTGCAGCACAGCAATCGATCTTCACTCAGCCCAGCACAAAAGGTAAGGTTGCTACGATCGCCTCCTACCGTGTTAGCTGCATCCTGGCTCAACATAAGAAGTCTTTCAGTGATGGAGAAGTTATGAAAGAAGCGTTTATTATTCTGCATTATTCACCTGGATTATTGATCATAAATCAGGATGTTATTCTGTGTTATTTACCTGGATTATTGAGCATGCATCAGGGTGTTACGGTATTCTGTTATTCACCTGGATTATTGAGCATAATTCAGGATGTTATTCTGTGTTATTTACCTGGATTATTGATCATAAATCAGGATGTTATTCTTTTATTCACCTGGATTATTGAGCATAAATCAGGATGTTATTCTGTTATTCACCTGGATTATTGAGCATAAATCAGGATGTTATTCTGTTATTTACCTGGATTATTGAGCATGCATCAGGATGTTATTCTGTTATTTACCTGGATTATTGAGCATAAATCAGGATGTTATTCTGTTATTCACCTGGATTATTGAGCATAAATCAGGATGTTATTCTGTTATTCACCTGGATTATTGAGCATAAATCAGGATGTTATTCTGTGTTATTTACCTGGATTATTGAGCATGCATCAGGGTGTTTTTCTGTTATTCACCTGGATTATTGAGCATAAATCAGGATGTTATTCTGTGTTATTTACCTGGATTATTGAGCATGCATCAGGGTGTTATTCTGTTATTCACCTGGATTATTGAGCATAAATCAGGATGTTATTCTGTTATTTACCTGGATTATTGAGCATGCATCAGGATGTTATTCTGTTATTCACCTGGATTATTGAGCATAAATCAGGATGTTATTCTGTGTTATTTACCTGGATTATTGAGCATGCATCAGAGTGTTATTCTGTTATTCACCTGGATTATTGAGCATAAATCAGGATGGTATTCTGCATTATTCACATGAGTTATTGATCATAAGTGTTTATTGAGGCTTTATTTAATATTTTATTTAATTCATTTATTCATTCATTTAAAAGAGACAAAATAAAACAAATTCATTAAAAAAAACATTGAATGAAAAGAGTGCAGAAAGAAGAAAAAAAAACTTCTATCACCTCCTTATAATAAACATTGAACCAGTCCGGCCCTTGGCTTGTAGCAAATTTGTTTTTTTGGCCCTCGGTGTATTTGACTTTGACACCCCTGACCTACAGAAACAGCCAAAGTGTGTTTGTTTACCTACAGAAACAGCTAGTGTGTTTTTTACCTACAGAAACTGCCAAAGGGTGTTTGTTTACCAACAGACACAGCCAAAGTATGTTTGTTTACCAACAGAAACAAACAAAGTGTGTTTGTTTACCAACAGACACAACCAAGGTGTGTTTGTTTACCAACAGAAACAGCCAAAGTGTGTTTGTTTACCAACAAACACAACCAAAGTGTGTTTGTTTACCAAATGACACAACCAAAGTGTGTTTGTTTACCAAATGACACAACCAAAGTATGTTTGTTTACCTACAGAAACAGCTAAAGTGTGTTTGTTTACCTACAGAAACAGCTAAAGTGTGTTTTTTACCAACAGACACAGCCAAAGTGTGTTCGTTTACCAACAGAAACAAACAAAGTGTGTTTGTTTACCAACAGACACAACCAAAGTGTGTGTGTTTACCAATAGAAACAGCCAAAGTGTGTTTGTTTACCTACAGACACAACCAAAGTGTGTTTGTTTACCTACAGAAACAACTAAAGAGTGTTTTTTACCTACAGAAACAGCTAAAGGGTGTTTGTTTACCAACAGACACAGCCAAAGTGTGTTTGTTTACCAACAGAAACAAACAAAGTGTGTTTGTTTACCAACAGACACAACCAAAGTGTGTTTGTTTACCAATAGAAACAGCCAAAGTGTGTTTGTTTACCTACAGACACAACCAAAGTGTGTTTGTTTACCTAAAGAAACAGCTAAAGTGTGTTTGTTTACCTACAGAAACAGCTAAAGTGTGTTTGTTTACCTACAGAAACAGCCAATGGGTGTTGGTTTACCTACAGAAACAGCCCAAGTGTGTTTGTTTACCTACAGAAACAGCTAAAGTGTGTTTGTTTACCTACAGAAACAGCCCAAGTGCGTTTGTTTACCTACAGAAACAGCCAAAGTGTGTTTGTTTACCAATAAAAGCAGCCAAAGCTTGTTTGTTTACCTACAGAAACAGCCAGTGTGTTTGTTTACCAACAGACACAGCCAAAGTGTGTTTGTTTACCAATAGAAACAGCCAAAGTGTGTTTGTTTACCGACAGACACAGCCAAAGTGTGTTTGTTTACCAACATAAACAGCCAACGTGTGTTTGTTTACCAACAGACACAGCCAAAATTGGTTAGTTTACATACAGAAATAGCCAAAGTGTGTTTGTTTACATACAGAAATAGCCAAAGTGTGTTTGTTTACATACAGAAACAGCCAAAGTGTGTTTGTTTACATACAGAAACAGCCAAAGTGTGTTCGTTTACCTACAGAAACAGCCAAAGTGTGTTTGTTTACATACAGAAACAACCAAAGTGTGTTTGTTTACCTACAGAAACAGCTAAAGTGTGTTTGTTTACCTACAGAAACAGCCAAAGTGTGTTTGTTTATCTACAGAAACAGCCAAAGTGTGTTTGTTTACATACATAAACAGCCAAAGTGTGTTTGTTTACATACAGAAACAGCCAAAGTGTGTTTGTTTACCTACACACACAACCAAAGTGTATTTGTTTATATATATATACAGTATATATATATATACAGCAAACCCTCGACCTACGTCACCCGCGACCTACGGCAACTCAGACTTACGATTTTATCATATTTAATAAAAATATGATTAAAAAAAAAAAAAAAAATTTTTTTTTTTTTTTTTTTTTGTGTTTAAATGTTATTAATTTCATGTGTATAGCACTTTGTTGCAGCTGTGGTTGTTTTAAATGGCTTTATAAATAAAGTATAATTATTAATATTTCGTTTTTAATTACAATTTGATCGTATTTACGCAACTTCCGGTCGTTTCCGGTCGTCTACTGCGGTCAATGGAGCTCCAGTTGGTGGCGGTAATGCGCTTAATTTGAGTTCGCCAACCGCCAATAACCTCTATAGAAGAAGAAGAAGAAGAAGAATGGAGCTCTAGACGCTCCTGTCAGCTGGCTTTAGAGGACCGTGTGTCCGTTCAGGGTTGCCTCATACGGATAAATTTGCTGGAAACACTCGGTCAACTCTGTGGACGTCTCAGGTCCGGAGGAGCAGCCGCGGATCGCCCCGCGATCGGCGGCCACAACGCCGCCCGACATGCTAACGACAGCAGCTAACAAAGCAGCTAACACAGGCGAAGACACCGAGCCGACATGCCGCGGAGAGGCCATCTGCGGCCGGGAGCTCGCCGCAAATGTCCGCCTGGCAGTCGGGGGACACCGAGCTAATGCGGAGATACAAAGCCGATGCCTGAGCAGCCGCGGATCGCCCCGCGATGGCTCCAACAACGCCGCCCGAGATGCTAACGACAGCAGCTAACAGAGCAGCAAACACAGGCGAAGATACCGAGCCGACATGCCGCGGAGGGGCCATCTACGGCCGGGAGCTCGCCGCAAATGTCCGCCTGGCAGTCGGGGGACACCGAGCTAACGCGGAGATACAAAGCCGACAGCCTTTTTGAATGAACTGACATGCTAACCAGTGCTGCTAATAGCGGGGCCTAACCGTAGCTAACGCTGAGCAGTTGTTTTGGATGGAGGACATCGCGGAGAAACGGCTTTCAGTAAGTTTTTTTTTTTTTATGGCTCCAAATGTATGAAGTTAAGAAGCTAACAGTCATTCTTTTAAACAGTTTTGACCACGTGTGTGCGTGTGGAGCGTAAGGAAGCTGGGGGAGCTCGCACCCGAGCTAAATACTAAAAGACGAAGGCAGGCTTTGACCAGCTCAAAGTAAGACATTATATTTTTTATTTATTGTACAGTATTCATTTACTGTACAGTTCTGTGCATGTTCATGGCCTAGTATGTCTGCTTGTTCAGTCTCATGCCATTAAATATGTGTGCGGCGCTCCGTTAGCGGTATAGCCGCGACCTATGTCAGAAACGCGGACCTACGACAGGCAGGTGTTTTTGGTCCGCGAGGTACGACAAAATCGACCTAAGTCACACACGTAGGTCCCTATCCCTGACGTAACTCGAGGGGTACCTGTATATATATATATATATATATATATATATATATATATATATATATATATATACATATATATATATATATATATATATATATATATATACATATATATATACATATATATATACATATATATTTATGATGCTTAATGTTGTATAAATGTTTGAAAATTGTCCATAAGATTTAAGTAAATGCAGTTGTTAAGAAGTTGAACATTGATGAACAATCTGGTCAAATGTTGATGTTCATTCATTCAACCTTTATTTAAACAGGTTAATCCCATTGAGCCTCGAGGACTCATTTGACTCATTTACAAGAGAGACCTGAAATATACTGATAATATTAACATGCTTATTATTATTTTTTTCATTTAAATGTGGTTCTGAAAAGAAAAGTAGCTGCAGAAACATCTTCATTTTTCTGCAGAAAAATCTGAAATGAGCTCAAGGTCTGCTGCCGAGCAACAATCTTTTATTCAAAATAAATAAATAAAAAACCTGAATGATCCGTTCTATTCAAACCTTTAACGAAACTGAAAGATTTCTGCAGAAACCAACATCTGTCATGTTTGTTCTCTAAAGCCAAACAGGAAGCTGAGACTTTTATTTTGTAATAATCTTATCTACAAAATGGCCGACATTTGACGTACGAACTGTAGAAGTGTAAAGGGGTCCAAATCAGGACGAACATTAAATCTGCTGCCAGTGGCTCCTCTGGGATACCATGGTAACCACACACCTGTGTCTGTCACTCCCTGGTAAGACCCCTTAATATAAAACGTAGACAGAAACGCAGAACAAAATGTAAGCGTCAAACAAACTGTGTTGTATTAAAAGAGTCGGAAGCGTCCGATCGTCACAGGTTCATTGTGAAGCCTCTGCAGGGTTTCATGAATCAAACAGAACCAGAGTACACTGGACATCCTGGTCAGGTCTCCTCTCATCTATCCATCACTGGGTCAACGACGTCCTCAACATCCAGCCCCAGGTAGTGACACTTAACCCACATCTGTCCTCCATACATACACTCAGCACAGGCGCTCCACAGGGATGTGTACTCGAGCCCCTTCTCCACTCCAGGACTGTAGCCCCGCCCACCACAGTAACAGTTTAACACTACAGTGGTGGGACTGATCTCAGGAGGAGATGAGACTCCTACGTTGGTGTTTATAAAATTATTTATTTTATTTATTTATTTTTATTATTAATATAATGTGTTCATTTTTTAAAAACACAATACAAAACAATTCCATAAATGATAACGTATATTTAAAAATGCGTTTAAAAATGCGTTCATAAAATGCGTTTGCATGAATAGTCGTGACGTTTCTGAGATTGGACCCGTTTTGAAGGATGACCCACTTTGCTCGGACCGCTCGTCTCAGCTGATGTCACTCAAAGAGATATCTGCAGCAGGTAAGATATTAACTGTTCATAACAGAACCCCACTTCAAAAGAGCTAAACTTTCTTAACCTCTACACATCCCTACTATAAAAATCTGTTGATTTAATGCAACTTTAATAAATATTTACTGATTGTTTATGAATTAAAATATGAAACATCCACAGTGTTTATAAGTGAATTTATGTTTATTTGTTAAATCTTAAAAATCAAGTCAAAGGATAAAAAGAACAACTATTAATCAATATTAGAGTAAAACTAAACCAAAACAGAATTTACTTTAAGATCATGATTTTGTTGTTAAAAAAAGAGTTTTAATTTAAAATCAACAATTTAAAGCAGCAAAGTGTACGTAATAAAATCAGTAATGTTAAAAACGACCTTCTATCAGACGTTCGGCTGTTTTATAAAAGACGTTCAGAAGTTTTCACCGTACGAACCCGATGTTCGTGATGAAACTGTGTTTCCTTGTTCCTAAATGTAAAAAGGCCTCTGGCCCGTTTCACGGACACTAAATGTGAAACGGACCAGAACAAGAATCCTCGTGTGGTTCTGAATGTGGGGCAGCGCCGCACGGTGCCAGCTGAGGCAGCATTTAATCCAGAACCTCTGCGAGCTACGGAAGCCCAAATGTGCCACATTCTAATAAATAAATAAAGTCATAATTAAATAAACATACACCTGTCATCAAATATAAATCTATATTATATATATATAT
>JBBPBX010062686.1:0-14980 GCA_038048925.1 Garcialebias charrua
GTGTGAAAACTGGGACAAAGCTTTGACTCAGAAATATATTTTTGTTATTCTTTTATGGAAAGAAAATTATATCGAGATATATATCGTATATCGCGATATATCACAACAATATCGAGATATGAATTTTTGTCCATATCGCCCAGCCCTACCTGACGTATGCTTATTTTCATGTGCCTATTGCGGCGGGCTATCGCCGCTTTCTCAAGTTTGCATATCGAGGTCGTCACTGGCAGTTCCGGGTACTCCCATTTGGACTCTCTCTTTCCCCGAGGGTATTCACTCGGTGTGTGAGGGCTGCCCTCTCTCCCCTGCGAGCCTGCGGCATGAAGGTTCTGCCGTACCTAGACGATTGGCTTCTCTGTGCCCAGTCTTGGGCCTGTGCCATTCGCGACACGAATCGCCTGCTCGTTCATGTGTCCCAGTTGGGCCTCAAGGTCAATATAGAGAAAAGCTGCCTTCGCAGGCTGTCACCTTTCTTGTAGTGGTTCTGGACTCACCCTCCATGACTGCTTGCCTATCCGTTTGAAGGGTGGGCGACATACTGCAGTTGGTCAATCGGTTCCATCTGGGCAGGCAGCTCCCCTACGTTACCTTCTTACGACTACTGGGCAAACTGACCTCTGTCACTCGGGTGGTACCTTTAGGCCTACTGTCTCTTCGCCCCTTGCAGAGCTGGCTCAACAGCTTTCGCCTAGACGCCAGTCTACACAGGTATTGCAAACTTGCGGTGACATGGTCATGTCTTCGTGCCCTGACTCCTTGGAGGGACAAAGCTTATTTATCCAGGGGTACCCCCATGGGGGTGGTCATGTACCGTAGGGAAGTGGTCACAACAGATGCCAGTTCCACAGGATGGGGTGCTATGTGGCAACACAGAGTGGTTCAGGGCCGCTGGGGCCGAAAGGACCGCTCCAGGCATATAAATGTGCTGGAGCTGCGTGTAGTACATTTGGAGTTCAAGCACTTACTACCCCACCTGGAAGGAGGCATGTCCTCGTTTGGTCAGACAACATCTTTGTTGTCTATCACATCAACCACCAAGTGAGCACCAGGTCAGCATAGCTTCTGAGTGTGTCCAGGGTGCTCTTGGAATGGGCCTCCACTCGTCTGTCCATCCTGCGGGCAACATACCTACCAGGGTGACACAATCAGGTTGTAGATTTTCTCTCCTGCCAAAGGTCTGTTCCGGGAGAGTGGTCCCTCCAAAGCGATGTAGTATGGATGATCTGGGAGTGTTTTGGTCAAGTGGAGGTGGACCTGTTTGCAACAGAGGAGTCAACCCAGTGTCCCCTATGGTACTCTCAAACGGGGACGTCTGATGCACTGGGCAGGACACGCTGGCTCACCCTTGGCCAATGGTCCTTCTTTATGCCTTTCCGCCCCTTTCTCTGATCTGGCCAACCCTTCACAGAGTCCTGGAGGAGGGCCACAGACTGCTATTGGTGGTCCCGTATTGGCCAGCACGACCATGGTTCGCTACTGCAGATTTTATGTCAGGACGTTCCGTGGCGTCTTCCGACCAGGAGGGACTTGCTGTCTCAGCTGGGGAAGTTGCTATGGCACCCCAATCCTCAACGTCTTCAGCTGTGGGTGTGGCCGCTGCAGGGCCAGGACAACAGCAACTGACCAGAGTTTTGAGCCCTGTCGGACACACCATCTTGGACGCCAGGGCACCTTCTACTCGTCAGCAATATGAAAACAGGTGGCGTCTGTTTTCACAATGGTGTGCTGATCACAATGAGGATCCAGTCTCCTGTGCAGTTCCCACCATTCTAGAGTTTCTCCAGTCTCTCCTTGGTAAGGGTCGCTCTCCTTCGACGCTTAAGGTCTATGTAGCAGCAATATCGGCTAATCACATTGGCATCAATGCCCGTACGGTGGGCAGTCATAGGCTGGTCTCGCTCTTCTTTTGTGGTGCCCGTAGGTTGCACCTGCCGAAGATTACTCTGGCGCCAAGTTGGGACCTGGCCTTGGTTCTCGAAGCTCTGTGCCACCCTCTGTTCGAGCCCTTGCCACAAGTGGACCTGAAGTGGCTGTCATGCAAGACGGCCTTTCTGCTGGCTATTGCCTCAGCAAAGAGGGTTTGTGAGTTGCATGCCTTTTCAGTCAGCCTATCATGCCTCAGGTGGGACCCTGAAGGCTCTGGTGTTACCTTGTGGTCAAACATTGCCTTTGTACCAAAGGTCTTGTCCCACTCTCACCGTAAGCAACCGTTACGGCTGGCACGTTTTCAATCTACGCCTGACGAGGGGTCTAGATTGCTGTGCGCAATGAGGGCACTGGAGGAGTATGTTGCAGCTACTGCTGCTATACGGCACTCAGACCAGCTGCTTGTGTGTTACGGGGGCCCTAGACTGGGCTACCCTCTTTCCAAGCTGCGCCTCTCCCACTGGATCGTGGACATCATCTGCCACGCCTACGCAGCAGAGCACCATCCCCTGACGGTAGGTGTGACGGCACACTCTACCAGGAGAGTTTCCGCTTTCTGGGCTGCCCTGAGAGGGGTCTTACTGGAAGCAGTTTGTGCTGCTGCATCATGGGCTTCCCCAAGCACGTTCACCAGATTCTTCAGGGTTAACGTGGTCACCCCTCATCCCTTGGGCCAGGTTCTTCTGCAAGGGTCCCCTGGGCTTCCTCAGTGAGGTATGTGCTCAGGATTCCTTGTGACATCGTTTATATTACCGTATTTTCCGGGTTATAGGTCGCACCGGAATATAGGTCACATTGTCCAATTATTGCCCAAAAATTGGAAAAATCCATAAATAGATTGCACCGGAATATAGGTCGCACCTACGTCACTGCCGATGTAACGCGTCATCCACCGCTGATGTGATGCGTCACCACTGAGACAACCCGGAAATATGGACAGAGTGTTTAGCTCTGTTGCATATGTCTGCCACAGGAGCGTACAGCAAGGCTTTTAAGAAGATTAACACAGTAAAAACAATTATTTGTTTGCCAAAAATTATAGCTGACATTATAGCACAAGGGTCAGTGGTTTATTAGCCGAGGGGTTTCTGAGCCCCGTCCTATATTACTACAATAACATTATAAACGGAAATAAAATGAAAGCTAACCGAGACGAGTCCGTCTCTCAAAACACGAATAAAAAATCAAATTTTATCTCAAATGTTTCATCCCGGCCAACAGTTTGTAAATTAAAGCCATATAATTACACTCTGTGAGCAGAAAAAATATCTGCCAAGTGGTTTCGGAGTTATTTATAACATTATAAACGGAAATAAAACGAATGCTAACCGAGACGAGTCCGTCTCTCAAAACACGAATAAAATTTGAATTTTATCTCAAATGTTTCATCCAGGGCAACAGTTTGTAAATTAAAGCCATATAATTACACTCTGTGAGCAGAAAAAATATCCGCCGAGTGGTTTCTGAGCTATTTATAACATTATAAACGGAAATAAAACAAATGCTAACCGAGACGAGTCCGTCTCTCAAAACACGAATAAAAAATCGAATTTTATCTCAAATGTTTCATCCCGGCCAACAGTTTGTAAATTAAAGCCATATAATTACACTCTGTGAGCAGAAAAAATATCTGCCAAGTGGTTTCGGAGTTATTTATAACATTATAAACGGAAATAAAACGAATGCTAACCGAGACGAGTCCGTCTCTCAAAACACGAATAAAAAATCGAATTTTATCTCAAATGTTTCATCCAGGGCAACAGTTTGTAAATTAAAGCCATATAATTACACTCTGTAAGTAGAAAAAATCCCGCCGAGTGGTTTATGTATTATATCCCCACCGGTCTTAGCAATGTATGATAATAACCGGGTATGTAAAGTCTTGGCAGACGCTTCAGCTTATGGTCTGGGGAGTGTGTTGCTTCAAAAATGGGGTCAAGAATGGAGACCTGTAGCATATGTGTCACGGTCTCTATCGCAGACTGAACAGAGATACGCACAGGTGGAAAAAGAAGCTCTTAGTATCACCTGGGCTTGTGAAAGATTCAGTAATTATCTCATTGGTAGACATTTTCAGATAGAGACAGATCATAAACCACTTGTGAGTCTGTTGGGTTCACAGATGTTAGATTCCCTTCCACCACATATCCAGCGCTTTAGAATGCGTCTGATGAGATATTCATATTCCATCTCATATGTGCCAGGGAAAGATCTGTGCACAGCTGACACGCTGTCACGTGCTCCCATGACAGGAAACCTAACTGCAACCGAAGCAGAGTTGGTCGAAGACTCAAACATTTACGTGGATGATGTGATACGTAACCTACCTGCAAGCACTGGTTACCTTGAAGAGCTGAGAGAGGAGCTGAAAAGGGACAGCATATGTGCACGTGTGATGCAGCTGTGTGAGGAAGGATGGCCTGCACACTATGACAGCGAACCAGCACTCAGACTGTATTGGGCAGAAAAGGAGTTTACAGTGAAGGATGGTCTGTTGCTAAAGGGTGCAAGACTTGTTATGCCTTCAACCATGAGAAACGATGTGCTCATGAGACTACACGAAGGACATCTGGGCGTGGTGAAATGTCGAGAACGAGCACGGCAGTCAGTATGGTGGCCTGGACTGAGCCAGCAGATAAAAGAGCTGGTTTTAAAATGCCAAACCTGCAACAGAGAGAAAGAAAATTGTACAGAGCCACTGATGCCATCACAGTATCCAGACAGACCATGGAAAAAACTTGGGGCTGATCTGTTTACTCTGCAAGGAAAAAATTATATTCTGGTTGTGGATTATGCATCAAGATTTGTGGAAATTGCTCAACTAAGTCCCACAAGATCTTCTGACGTGATTCCTCATCTGAAATCTATGTTTGCACGTCACGGCATTCCAGAAGAAATGATTACAGATAACGGTCCTCAGTTTTCCTGTGCTGCTTTTGCTACTTTTGCAAAGTTATATGGATTTCACCATATTACCAGTAGCCCAAGATATCCACAAAGCAATGGGGAAGCTGAACGTGCTGTTAAAACAGTAAAGAACTTATTGAAAAAGGCAGCAGATCCATATCTCGCCTTACTCGCCTACAGAGCAACACCACTTTGGAATGGATACAGCCCACAGCCCAGCAGAACTTCTTATGGGAAGGAGACTTTGTACGACGGTACCGACACTTCCATCTTCGTTGAGGCCATTTCTTCCAGACGTTGACATTGTTGCTCAAAAAGAAAAAGAGAGAAGGATAAAAGATGCAGAGAGGTATGATTCATGCCACAGAGCAAGAGTTCTTAGCAAACTGACTCCAGGACAAGGTGTGTGGATTAAAGATCAAGGCACAAGCGGAGCAGTGATTACCACACATTATACTCCACGCTCATACATTGTGGAAGGACCCCATGGACCGATTAGGCGAAATCGTCGTCATTTGGTTGCCAGGGAGCCTTCGACAGAGCCAGAAGTACTGGAAGGGGATGTTGATCCAGAACTGGTTCAACAGAGTCCTGAAGAACCTCCACAACAGAGCTAACCAGGTCTGGGAGACGGATTGTGAAACCAGATAGACTGAACTTGTAGATATGTGTGTGTATAATGTGAATAAGAGTGTGTGAATATTATGCTAAAAGTTTAAGAATGATTAAATATGTATTTCTGTTTATACTGTAATGGGGTTTTCTAGTTCTATGTAGGAACAGACCTTCCAGCTATGAAATAAATAAACCCCGTTGATAAGTTTTGCCTGAGGACTCTTTCAATAACACGACAACTGACTGACCCGGGTTAAAGATCCGAATCCTTACACTGAATCAGGACTCACAAGTCACAGGTGTCAATTCACCTTTAATTAATTAAAGATTATTAGATTCATATTATTTATTATTATTAACCACATTTATTTGTGTAATAAAGCTGAAACTCTCAAAAATAGATGTTAAAGGTGACACAATTTATACATTAAAAAAGATAAATAAACTTACTGGAAAATTTTTTTTATTAAAATTCTAATATGCTCAGAAAAATAAACGTGGAGGAAAACAAAACTAAATGTATGAATAAAATGTTACATTTTAAATATTGATAAAACTTTAGGTAAAAGTTTATATTATTGTGGCTTTCTTTGGTTTTTGAATTATTGCTGATTTTAATAGTTTCAGTTTTTCATGTCCAGAGGATTCAGCTCACTTTAATAAACAAGGTCAACAACAGAACAATTCACAAACACACAAAACAGAAAGAACACCAAAGTCTGTTTATAACAGAAACAATTCACTTAATAAACATTTGTTTTAAATGGACATTTCAGACATTCTGAGCTAGGGTTTAGGGTAACAATTATGAACAATTAACATTTTACCTGTTATACATACTTTAAAATGGCTGGAATATCCTTTAATGTAAAAATGTTCAATTCTTTGGACAAAAAGTTACTATCCTTCTGAAGTTCATTAAACAAACAAAAGCAAACTTTTCAGAACAAGTACAGTATACAGTATTGTTTAAAAAAATTCAGCATGTGCAAGTGACGAGCTAAAGAAAATAATAATTTTGAAAATGTTAAACTAGTAAAGTGCTTTTATTCAGAGTTGCATGTTTACAATAAAATGTCAGTAAAGTTTCTATTGATCAAAGTTCATCAGTCCAAGAATTGATGTTTGTGGAAAAAGTACGGTAGTGAAAATATTCCTGAATAATTATGATTAAACATGATTCTGCCAGCTGACACTACACAATTGATTTCAAGCCTTCGTTGTTGTTTTAGACCATCTTCTTTTTACATGTTTCAAAATTTTCATTCAAATCTTTACGGACACATTTCAGTAGAAAAAAAAAATCAAAACCCAAGACAAAAGCAACAGTTTGGTGTATCTTTAGAGATTGTTTCTTCTCTGGGAGTCATCTGAGAAGTCAGGCTTGTTTACTCGACCTAACAAAGGTTCTCTACAGATGGTCTGGTCGCTCTGTCCTCACAGTGCAGGAGTCTGACTCCAGCTCACTGAGTTTTACTGCTCTCTTGTGTTTCCGCTTCTGAGTCAAACTCAGTCAGGCAGCAACAGAGCAACATCTGAGTGTATCTGGTGGCACAACCTTGGAGGAATGAGGAAAAAAAAAAGAGTGAAAAAAGGAAAGAAATGTGGGGAAACAGACAATGTAATCTAAAGTGTTAAAATGCAACAAAAACAAACATCTAGTACTTTCATAAATATCAAAACATATAGATTCTAGATTCATTATTTTAATAATGAATTTTATTCATACACCAGAGTTAGTTATGGAGTTCCTCATGGTATTCTATTTAATTTATATACTGTATGCTTCCATTAGCTAAAGTTATACATGAGATACATTTTCATTGTTATGCAGATGATACTTAGTTATAGTTATCCATGAAACCCGATGAATCCAATCAGTTACTTAGACTACAAGCATGTCTTAAAGACAAAATCTTGGATTACCCTTAATTTTCTGCTTTTAAACTCAGACAAGACAGAGGTTGTTATTTTTGGACCTGAGAATCTTAGGAATAAACTTTACAGCCTTTCACTTCCTCTGGGTGGCATTAATTTGGCCTCCAGTTCTAATGTAAAAACACTTGTTATTTTTGATCAGGATATGTCTTTTAACCCCCACATTAAAAAAAGTTACCAGGACCACTTTCCTCCACCTGCGTAATATTACAAAATTTTAAATTGTTCTAATTATTAAATCATAATTATTAAATCTGCTGGTTTTCTTAGATAGATAACTTTTACTACTAAACTGAACTGAATTGAACTAAAATGTAAAACATCTTCTCCCAAAATCGATGGAGAAAAACTGGCCTATGCTTTTATTACTTCTAGGTTAGACTATTGTAATTCTCTATTTTGCTGTAATTTTTTTCTCCTATGTTTGCATTTGTAAACATTGTTGTCATTAATCTTTGTTTTTTGTCATTCATTCATTTTTTATTTTTTTTATTGTCATAAAAACCACCTGGACCATTCCTTCTGTGTCTGTCTCTCTTTTTTGTTCTCTAAAACCAGCTGTTTGAGATAGATAACTGTCCATCTTGAACCTGGTTCTGCTGAAGGGTCTTGTTTAAGGGGACTTGTTTCTTTCCACTGTCATCATTATACTGCTCAGGATGAGAGATTGCTCCAAAGTGAAGATTTTGCCTAGTCTACTGTACTCTGCTGGTTTCCTTAGATTGATTAATTTCTTGTAGTATGTCCAGATGTTATTGTACTGACAATAACAATAGCTGACAGTAACAAGTGTACATTTGTTGTTGTCTGTTTCAGGCTGAACTGGACAATCTACTGGTAATTTGATTTGAACTTGTAACTTCTTTGAATCATGTCCTGAGATCACATGTGTCGTGTATTGGTGCTAAATCAACAAACGGAAGTGAATTGATAAAAGTCCTATGACACATTGCAACAAAACTATCACTCAAATATGTATAAAACAATTTAAAGAACATTAAAGTGGAACACCTACTGTTTAGTTTATGTATGAATCTGGGTCTCCTCTCCTCAGGAAGGTAAATGGCTACATAATAAACTGGAACACCAGACAGTGCAATACCAATCCCTATGAGGGAGTTAATGGTGTCTCCGTACAGAGGGACAATGACCAGGAAGATGCTGCACAAACAATAGATGATGGGGAAGAACAGGCTCAGCTGTGGAGAAGGGACAAAACAAAACAACGAGTGATATAAATGTCTAAATTTGTGTATGTTAATGTTTAGTCAAACTCACTGAAGAGGTTGATCTATTATTATTGTTATTATTATTATTTAATCTTAAGCCATACTATCCTTTTTACAGTTTTGTAGCTTTATGCAGCAGTCAATTTAAAAAAAATTGTTTTAACAACTTATTTTTCAAGCCTGTGTTGGTAGTTTTGGCAGTATAAATAAAATAAATAAATGTCACATTTTGTCATCTGTGTATGTTTCCCATACAAGACGATATTCGTCTCTGCATTTAACCCAACCACCACCAGGTGGTGCAGTGAGCAGCCATAGAAAGCGCCCGGGGAGCTGGGGAAATGGGTGTGCACTCATAGACACCCCAAGGTGTGTAGTGGCCGGGGTTCAAACCTGGGTCCTTCGGGTCCCAAGTCGGCAGCCCTGCCTCTACACCATCTTGGCCCCATACAATCTCGATTTATTTATTTACTTATTTGTTTATTTACTTATTAATTTTTTTGCCCATTACTTTTTTTCTATTCTGGTTTTCTAAATGATACCTCAGCTTTGACAGGAAAAATCTGCTTAATTAAAACATTGAAATTATGGTTCTGTGGAAATGTTATGAACAATTAACATATTACCTGTTGTAGGTGGGGGTTTTTAACGACTTACATTTTGGGGCAAAAAAGTTGCAGCTTTGACAGAAATTGTATTATTTAAGCTTATTGAATAAAAATCAAGCATTGTATATCAATTCTATGCTATATTTACTATGTAAATAAATGCAAGTAAAAACAAACAAAGTGTACCTTCACAGGCCTGTGTCTGTCAGGTTGAGTGATGCGCAGGTAGATGAGTCCGGCCACAGACAGGCCAACATAAAGCCAGTAACTGAAGCTGAAATAGTTGATGAGCTGAAACACGTCCTCCACGCACAGGAATATCAGACCCATGAGCCCCTGCAGACACAAAAACATTTAAACTGAGAAAGAATCCTCCTGTGTTTTGATGAGCCATCATGGATCTGCAGTGATTTCTCACATTAAACAGCAGAGCGGGTATGGGGGTGTAGCGGTGCAGGTGGATCAGACTCAGACTGTCGGGGAGATGGCCCTCTCTGGCTCCAACGAAAAACAGCCTGTGAGGTCGATAAAGACAAATGTCAGTGGGAAGTACCTTTGATTTTTATTCTAACCTGAGCACTACCTGAGCACCTTCTCGGGGTTTTCTCAGTACCGTGAGGCAGCAATGAGGGAAGCGTTGAGTCCTCCATAGCATGACATCGCCACTGAAACAGGGATGATCCAACTGAACGGCCCGAGCACCGCATTTCCAAACGTCTGCGGGGTCAAACATGTAATTATTATAACATTATTATTAGAGTAAACCAGCCAGGGACAGAACCAAGAGGGGGCCAAGGCCCCACACATGATGAAAGCTGCTCAAAGGCACTTTGTTTAGAACAGATTATAACCTTTTGCACACACAGAAAAGTTTGTGTGCAAATGACAAAATTAAAGTTTTCTATTTTATTATTTCCAATAGTTCCAAGCCCGCCGTAGAGCGGGCATGACGTCACACTGTAAACAAAGAAGACGGCATGTGAAGTGTTCATGTCAAGTCTGTTGGACAGCAGAGACTTCAAACTTTATAAAAGTAGTGTTTTTATATTGATTTTGTTTTATATTTATTTGTTCGACTTCAGACAACTGCTGGACATTCTAAAGGAGAAAAGGAACACAAAAAGAAGCGTCCTGCAGTCGTCTACTCGCATATTCGACCCGTTAGGTTTCTTGACCCCTTTCACCATCAGAATTAAGTGTTTGTTTCAAGAAATGTGGGAGAGAGGAATAAAGTGGGATGAAGAACTGCCACCTGATTTGTCCAAAAAGTGGCAGCAGGGGTGTTCAGAGCTCCCTCAATTACACCAGATGACAATCCCACGATGGCACAAAATAGACATGCAACAACTGAACAGTCAGGATGTAAAGTTACATGTGTTTTGTGACTCAAGTGAACGGGCCTACAGTTCAGTCACTTATCTGCAAGGAAGGGCTAACCCCCAATTTACACTACATGCATTCCGGCTCCGCTCCGCAGGTCGCAGCTGAGCGGTTCAAGTACACTACCTCCGATCCGCTCTGGTCCGCCTGGATGCGCCGCTCCGAGACGCATGCGCGGGAATTGCGAGATTGCGCGATAAATCAAGTGATAAATAAGGAAGTCAGAACAAAACAATTCATTCGGTGGAAGAAGGAGAACAACAGTAGAGACTGCCTCGCTGTTTGATTGTTTTTTGCATTGAGATATTTTCAGGACATTTGCTCTGTAATGGGTGAGTACAAATAAATCCGTATAGAGCTAGGATTAGTCCGCCCGTGGTGATTTTATTTTGTAAATACGGATGTTGTGCTCGTTCCTTTTCCTGTTGGTGCGACGTAATCTTTAAAAGTTGACTCCGGCACAGCTCCGGCGTCCGGCAGAAATAGGATCGGATCTAATTTTGACAGGACTGCCGTCCGCTCGCCGCCGCTCGCCGCCGCCGTGCGGAGCCAGTGTAAACGCTCTCATTGATTATAATGGGTGCGTATTTGCTGCGGAGGTCGGACCGGAGCGGTGCGGAGCCGGAACGCATGTAGTGTAAATTGGGGGTGAGGAAGGGGAAATGATAATGAGTCTGGTAGCATCCAAGTCCAGGGTGGCTCCACTCAAAAGGATGACACTGCCCCGGCTGGAGCTAATGGGAGCCGTAATAGCCGGAAGGTTTGGAAACACGCTCATTAAGGCTCTCCAACTAAACCAAACCCGGTTACATTTATGGACAGACTCTATGATAGTGTTGCATTGGATTCGAAGTTCTGCCAGCAGGTGGAAGCAGTTTGTGGCCAATAGAGTTACAGAAATCCAGTCTCTAACAGATCCACAGGCATGGTCGCATTGCCAAGGAAAAGTCAATCCAGCCGATCTTCCCACCAGAGGGTTGTCTGTTCAAGAACTGATCCAGAGCACATTGTGGTGGCATGGGCCTGGCAGACTAACATTACCTGATCAGTCAGAAAACATTCAGGAACCGGTGCAGGAAAACGAGGTGAAATCTGAAATGAGAGCCAAACACCAGGTTGCAGTACACTTGGTCAATCAAGATGCAGAGTACTTAAAACCAATATTAGAGCTGGAAAAATACAGCAAGTTAAGGAAAGTGCTCAGAGTGACAGCCTGGGTATGGAGATTTATCACAAATGCCCGCTTCAGTGCAAAAATCAGTGGTGAGCTGACAACAGAAGAGTTGGAAAGGGCAGAAAATCACTGGATAAAGGTGACTCAGAACCAATGTTTCAAGTCAGAAATTGAAATGCTGAAGCAAGATAAATACCCTAACGCTGACTCTAAAATTCGAGAACTGAAACCATTTCTAGATGAAGACGAGCTGCTTTCTGTTGGAGGAAGGCTGCAACAATCCGAACTTTCATACAGAGAAAGACACCCATGGATTTTACCTGGTCATCACAGATACACAGAAATGTTGGTGCAGAGTCAACATGAGAAACTGATGCATGCAGGTGTACGAGACACTCTAGTGCAAACTAGGGAAAGATATTGGATTGTGAGAGCACGCCAAGTAGTCAAGAAGGTTGTGTCAAGATGCACATTTTGTAAGAAATTCAATGCCAAAGCGGGACAACAGACTACTGCACCACTGCCAAAAAACAGAATCATAGAATCCCCACCATTCGAGGTCACAGGTGTGGACTTTGCTGGGCCGCTCTATGTAAAGGAACAAAGCTCCATGAAGAAGTCATATGTTGCCCTGTTTACCTGTGCTGTAACTAGAGCAGTCCATTTAGAGCTAGTTTCAGATCTGTCCACAAAAAGCTTTCTGCTGGCTCTAAAAAGATTCATCTCAAGAAGAGGTTTGTGTAAAGTGATCTACTCAGATAACGCCATGACATTCAAGAGAGCTGAACAGGATTTAAAGAAGCTATGGGAGAGCATTAAAGATCCACAGCTGCAAACCCTTTTTTCCGACAAGGGCATCACTTGGAGGTTCATTGCTGAACGAGCAGCCTGGTGGGGTGGATTTTGGGAGAGACTCGTCAGGTCAGTAAAGACAATCTTACGAAAGGTACTCGGCAGAGCAAAACTAAGTTTCGAAGAAATGTGGACAACTCTTACTGAAGCAGAAGCTATAATAAATTCCAGACCTCTAACTTACGTGCACAATGATGTGGATGAACCGCAGCCTCTGACACCTGCACATTTTTTAGTGGGCCAAAGACTGACTAGTTTGCCTCCAAGAGTTTTCTCAGCTGATAATAAACATCCGACAGCAGTCAAGGAAGAGATGACCCGGAGATGGCGCTACAGGCAAAGACTCATCACCAACTTCTGGAATCGATGGAGGAAGGAATACTTGTTGGACTTAAAATCAGCGCATCGGTGTGACTCACCAACGCCGTCCAAACTTCAGGTGGGGGATGTAGTGCTCATTGGAGAGGACAAGATTCCGAGGCAGAGTTGGAAGCTGGGAAGAATTCAAGAACTGTTTCCAGGACGTGACGGACTGGTGAGATCGTGCGCTGTACGCACGACAGCCGGAACTGTTTGGCGGCGACCAATCCAGCTGCTATATCCTTTGGAAATTTAGATAAACTGTTGTTTATCGGGGGGGAGGATGTTGAGAATTTCTTTGGGATTTGTTATTTAGGATATTATAATTTAATATCAGTAACTATATTTTGTTGCTGTTCACCAGATGTTGAGAATTTGTTTGGGATTTGTTATTTAGGATATTATAATTTAATATCAGTAACTATATATTTTGTTGCTGTTCGCTACATTGATTTGGTTGACGTTTGTAGTTGGTATCAGGCTGAAAGCGGACTACGTATCCCATGATGCTTTGTAACGGTTGAGTGGGAGCTAACGGGTGAGTCCGCCTCCTTTGCTTTGTACTTGCTTTGTTGTTGTTGCCATAGCAACAACGTTTTAAGTTTTTCTGAGGATTTTGTTTGACCCTTGGCTATGTATCTGTACGTATGATTCGTTCATCACCTTTGTTTCACTAAAGTTCATCTGAATATTCCGCCGACTCTTTTTTCGTCATTCGAAGTCAGTCAAAAATATTCAACAATGGGCTGTTAGGTCCCTGTACGATCGGCATCAGAGCTTGGTCCGCATTGCCGGCAATAAGTCGGGCTCATTCCTAGTAAGAGTTGGACTCCAGCAAGGTTTTCCTTTGTCACCGATTCTTTTCATAACTTTTATGGACAGAATTTCTAGGCACAGCCAAGGTGTTGAGGGGATCCGTTTTGGTGGCCTTAGAATCACGTCTCTGTTTTTTGTAGATGATGGTTTTATTGGCTTCATCAGGTCATGATCCACAACTTTCGCTGGAGCGGTTCGCAACTAAGTGTGACGCGGCTGGGATGAGGATCAGTTCCTCCAAATCCGAGGCAGTCGATCTATGTTCCTACCCTCATCTATGGTCATGAGCTTTGGGTTGTGACCGAAAGAACGAGAACACGGATACAAGCGGCCGAAATAAGTTTTCTTCGCAAAGTGTCTATGCTCTCCCTTAGAGAAAGAGTGAGAAGCTCGGTCATCCGGGAAGGACTCAGAGTAGAGCCGCTGCTGCTTCTCCACATCAAGAGGGGCTAGTTGAGGTGGCTTGGGCATCTGGTTAGGACGCCTCCTGGACGCCTCCCTGGTGAGGTATTCTGGTCATGTCCCACCGGGAGGAGACCCAGAGGAAGACCCAGGACACGCTGGAGGGTCTATGTTTCTCGGCAGGCCTGGTAATGCCTTGGGATTCCCCCGGACGAGCTGGCCCAAGTGGCTGGGGAGAGGGAAGTCTGGGCCTCTCTACTTGGGCTGCTACCCCTGCGACCCAACCCCGGATAAGCAGAAGAAAATGGATGGATGGATGAATGGATGGATATTTTATTTGTTTATTGTAAATAAATTCCAGATTATTTTTCTGTCCATAAAAACGAACAACCAGTGCTGTGATTTTTCATTCTCATGTGAGATGTCAGGACGCTTGAGCAGCTGGTTTCAGATCTCTGTTGAGGTAATGGCTCAGACATGGGCGTAGATCCTGGGGTCGGGGGGGTCCGGACCCCCCCAATCTTGGGGAAATGTAGATCTGTCCCCCCCAATAATTCAATAAAGGAAACTGTGTCTTTAAACAATATAAATATAAAAAGGCAAAAAAAGAGAGAAATCCGCCATTATTCTAAAAAAAAAAAAGGAAATTTTGCCCACCCCCCCTTCTCTGTTGGCAAATGGTTTAGTCCAATGTTTACAAGGAACAACAACAGCAGCGGAGGTCACAGGCTCGCGGAGCCGCTGGTGGGGAGTGAGCTGCTGCACAAAGT
>JBBPBX010062688.1:3174-20750 GCA_038048925.1 Garcialebias charrua
ACACGACTCACCACATTACCTTGAATAAGACAGAAATATATATATATAATAAAATAAAAAATATTTCAAAATATATGTATTTTTTTTAGTTGTGTAAGATAAATATTTTATAGTTAATGATGAGTAAAGCTGTTTCGTGCAACGTTGTCTCTGACTGAGGACATATTTCCGCCCTGGGGTGCAAAAATCTTTGCCCATAGACTCTTGTTAAAAGTTGTACATGCACAGTCAGCTCCTCTTCAATACAAGATACAGGACCATTCTCTCCTGCACCCAGAGCTGAATGCACAGTACGGATCGTGCTTCCGGAACAGATTGTGCAGTGACGCTCCCAGCCTGGCTATGTTTGAGAGGCTAGCTGCTGCAGGTAGGCTTTAAAGCTGCATTCTGCCGTTTCTGGAACACGCTGGCACTTAGAAAAATTTTCAACAGGGAAAAGCATTCTGCTCCCTCCCCCTCAGAGCCATATATGGCTCTGTTCCCCCGTGGTCTGCTGAACTTGAGATCAGCTCCGCCTCCGCTGCATGTCCTCTCGGAGCCGCTGCATATTCTGTGTTTATATGTTAATAAAACGTTCTAAAAAAATAAAAAATAAAACCATGGAGCGCTGGTCCAGCAAAACAAAAACACCCTGAAATCTGCAGAGCCTCTTGCAGCCAAGTTGGACATGATTTTAATTCGCTCGTGACAAATCCATTTCCTCATTTCTGTCAGTGAAGGAAGAAGCGATCACTTGACTTTTGGCAAAAAAACAAAAGAAAAGTCCAGCTCAGGGATGAAGAAGGGGAATTTAATACATTTGTGTCACATACAAAACAGTTTTGCATCCCTTTGCAATTCTTTGAATGAGAACGTGCCGCGGCCGCTGCGGGCTGGCGGGGGGGGGCGTGGGTTAGGAGCGTGAGAAGTTAGAAGCTCTGTTTTTATTGGCTGGTTAACCGCGGGGCGCTGTGGTTTTTATAAATGCTTTTATTACCACCGGGAGACGCCAGAGGACTATAGTTTTTTTCAGAGATTACCTGCCTAACATCAGTCTATCAGGATGTTGCAGATAGTGCCTCCACTGCATGTGATGAATGGCTCAGTGAGTGGTGTGTGTGTGTGGGAGGGTGAGATGTGTGTCGGCCGTCCGCCGGCCAGAAGAGGGCGCTACGTGCTCATGTTCTGCACGTGTTGATGAGAGCAAGACGTGACGGTGTGTGTGTGTGGAGAAAAGTAAACGGCAAAGTAAAACGCGGCTGTAAGAAAGTCTGTTTGTGCACCTGTTGGCTAGAATTATTATTAAAAACAAGAGGATTAACCTTCAGCCACCGTGTGGTTTATGTGCAAGGCAAGTGAGGGAGTTAACCCTGAAGCAGAGACTTCAGCCCTGGAGGAAGATCTCCCCTGTGTCTTTTGACCACGGATGAAAGACTGAGCAGGAAAGGTTAACACTGGCGACCACGAAGGGACCTCTTCGCCTTGCTGGACAAGTGGTGAGCTTTGAATGAGAGAGATAATAACGGCTAGCAATAAAGCCGAGAGACTGCATTAGCCTGCTATATTAGCCTGCTATTTAACAACCACAAGATGGACGCCGCCGCCCGCTCCTTTAAAGACTATGGGTTTGAAACAGATTATTCCAACCCGTTTATGACATTGGATATTTCTTCTGAGAGCGCAGTGTGCAGAAAAGCTGCCAAAGATGTGAAATGTGAACATTACAACCCTTTTCTGTGTGATGAACGCTGTTTTAGCTCGTACGCTAAAGGAGGGGACATGTTTGCACCGCACCAAGGCCCCGCTCAGCCACAGTTTACTCCTACAAATCCATTCATTGATGCCAAATGTCAAGGTTATAACGCTCATGGAGGGGCTGCAGATGACAGAATGCATTTCTACTCAACCCCCACGTTTCAAATGAAAGATAATTATATGGACTCCAACCCATTTACTTCTGCTCATATGCAAAGTTTTGTGCACAGCACGCCGGCCCCTGTCAACCCAGTGACATTTCCAGCTGTGCATTGTACCCCTTCTCATAACCTGGATGGAACGATAAGCTACAAGCAAACCCCTGCACGGCCCCAGCCCCGATTAAAACCAAATAAAACTCGTTTCATGGTGCAGCAGCCTTTATCCGACAGTGAGGAGGATGGAGATCCTAGAGAGAGGGTCCCCACCTTACGTCCGGGCCAATACGACGGTACCACACCATGGACAGAATTTCTGCACAGGTTTGAGAGCTGCGCCGAAGCGAACTATTGGTCCGAAAAGACGATGACAGTGCAGCTGAAATTCTGCCTGGTTGGCGCAGCGGGGGCCATTGTCCACAGAAACCCTCGCTCTTACAGATGGGACTACCGCCGCCTGGTGGACGAACTGGAAACTGCATACGGCCCATCTTCTGATCATGCCGCTGCGGTTGCAGTAGAGCTGAGGCAGCGTGTACGGAAACATGGAGAGGACCTGCACGTTTTCAGAGACGATATTTACGGGAAAGTGGCTGTGGCTTATGGTGGCAGAGCAGAAGCTGAACAGGACTCTATTGCTGTTGAAGTTTTCACAAACGGTTTGGGTGATGCTGAAATAGTTCAGAAACTATTAGAGCAACGACCAGCCACGCTCGCCCGTGCATATGAAATAGCCCATGCTCATGAGACCACAAAAAGGGCTGCAACTTATGTCACCAGCACCATGCAGTCAGGAGCCCGCGGCATGGTTGAACGACGGCCCAGAGCTGCTGTAGTCAGAGCCAATGACCAACATGAAAGTGTTAATAAAACTACACTTGTAACCAGCCCTTCACCAAATCAGTTTGCCACACACGCACCCTCAGCCTTTAATAACTGCAAGAATTTGGCGAAGGGGAGAGTCCATTGCCATAATTGTCAAGGTTGGGGTCATATCCAGAAGCAGTGCCCCTCGTTCCACAAGACCACCAAACATTTGACATTCAGTAGCTCCTCTGGTGATACCCAAGAACCCACCGTGCTCCACCTGAAAGGCCATAGCCAAGAAATGAGTATCCTCATGCGAATCTATGAAGTGGAGGTGTGTGCTGTGTTGGACAGTGGGGCACGGAGAAATGTGCTGCCGTTGCGCTACTTTAATTCCATCCATCCTGACATGAGACCTCAGCTGCATTCATCAATTGTTGAGACTTTACTGGGGGTGGGACCTGTAGATGTGCCAGTGCTGGGTGAGGCCCAGATACCTGTCAGCATCAACAATCGTCAGGTGGATGTAGATTTTATTGTAGCAGATATAACTGGGGGCGACCGTGGCACAGTGGTAATAGCAGTCAACCCCCGATCGGAAGGTTGGAGGTTCGAATCCCGCGTCCGCCCACCATGTGTCGTTGTGTCCCTGGGCAAGACACTTAACCCAGAGTTGCTCCCGGTAGGTCTGGATGGCGCCTTGCAAGGCAGGCTACCACTACCGGTGTATGAATGTCTGAATGAATGGGTGGATGGTTGGTATTGTAAAGCACTTTGGGGCTCCTCACAGGGGGCTGGAAAGCGCTATATAAATAAGCTCCATTTACCATAACAGGGTTAGAAGTGCTGCTGGGGCATCCCTTCCTCACACAAGCTGAAGCCCGTCTTGACTTTAGCAGACACCGCATCATTCTGTTTGGTGAAGAAGTGCCCTACTACCAATCTGAATCTGACCTGAAGTCGCATGCAGTGAAAATATCCAGAACTGTGGTGGTGGAACCAGGACAGGAGTATGTTGTGAAGGGCAGCGTGCATCTAAGTGGGACAGCCCGCAGTGACATGATACTTAGCCCCACCAAGGGTTTTGTGGAGAAACACAAAGTACTCCTCGCCAGAGTTTTAGTTCATCCCCAGACGTCCAAAACGGTCCCCCTTCGCCTCTTTAATCCTGGCAACAAAGCTGTGACCATCAAAGAAGGATCCATGGCTGGTCTCCTCCAGCCAGCTGAAGCCATGCAGTCTTCCTATGTCTCACCGGCCGCAGACTCACCAGCCAGCTCCCCTGTAGTTCCTCTGCACCTGGAAGAGCTCTATGCCCAGAGCTCTAGGGACCTCAATGATGGTGAATGTCTCCAACTTAAACGTTTGTTTTCTACTTATGGACATGTGTTCTCTACTGGGCCTACTGACATGGGCCGAACCAACCTCGTCCAGCACGATATTGTACTTCGTCCAGGTGCACCGATCAAACAAACTCCACGTAAGATGGTGTTTTATGAAATAATTAATCAACCCAAATGGTTAATGTTTCATCATCTTTTTGGATTCTTGAAAGGTGGGCACACTTACTGGTTTGGAAGAAAACAAACAGACTTAATTAAAAATAATGGATATTTATTAAAGAAGTCTTGTGACAGAAAAAAGTAAAAACATACATGTTCAGATACACAAACTGTTATCTGCTAGAGAAATGTGTCAGTAACTCCGCCACAGAACTTAAACAGCACACACACAACAAGGCATTGACGTAAAATCATTATCCCTCACCTCTTGACACAACTGGGAGAGCCATCACAGTTTCTGGCAGGGATACATGTCAACGCAGCTCGACGTCTGGATCAGGACTCGGAGCAGACTCTCAAATTGTTTATCCGAGCGCTTCTCAATTTATACCTTTGTGAGCATTCACTCCCAGTTAAATCTGTTTTCAATCAAACTTTGTTTTTTCAAGATAGTCAAAAGCTTTCTGTTTCATCTATCAGCCACAATGTCAGCCTGCCCTTAATTGCTGAGCTGTGCTCAACATCTCACAAAATTGGCTGTGAGATACATGGAAACCTAACTCCCTTTCAGAAGAACTGCCAAGCTTGAAGTGGGAGAAGTGGGATGGGTGATATGCATTCACTTCATCAAAGACCTTATGGCTTTTCAGAGAAGGACAGGCCCATCCTCCAAGAAACTCCGGGCCTTTGAAGTAAGACTGCACAAAACCCCACTCCCTCTTCAGGCTTTAATGAAAAACTAAAATGTTTTTTTTTTTTGTGTTGCATTAAGCATTAACTCTTAAAAATTGATAAACATTTAGTCAGAAAAACATTAATACTTCTTAATCTGTTCAGATGGCGAAAGAGAAGCAGCAATACGCCAACCAGCAGATACATGACAGCCTACAGAACGGTCTCGCCCAAAACAGCCACAGCAGCTGGGCCTCACCCATAGTTATGGTACGTAAGAAGGATGGGACCTATCGGCTCTGCATCGATTACAGGGTTCTCAATGAGCGAACCATACCGGATGCGTATCCTCTGCCCCGTATCCAGGACACGCTGGATACACTGTCTACTGCCAGATGGTTCAGCACGTTGGACCTTACTTCAGGTTACTGGCAGGTGGAGCTGACGCCGAGAGCACGCAAAGCAGCTGCATTCTGCGCCAGGACAGGTCTCTTTGAGTGGAATGTCATGCCGTTTGGATTATGCAACGCCCCGGCGACATTCCAGCGGCTGATGGACCGTGTTTTAGCTGGCATGCAATGGGAGACCTGTCTGGTCTACCTGGACGACATCATCGTGCTGGCGAGGAATGTGTCAGAAATGCTGCAGCGGCTTGACCAGGTGTTTTACAGACTCCAACAAGCTAACCTGAAATTAAAACCTGCCAAATGCTGCCTTTTCCGCCGCGAGGTGGTTTACCTAGGTCACATAGTGTCTGAACAGGGTATAGCTACGGACCCCAGCAAGGTCCAAAAGGTCCAAATGTGGCCCACTCCATCGTCCATCCAGGAGGTTCGACGCTTCATCGGCCTGGCCTCATACTATCGCCGATTTGTAAAAGACTTTGCATCTATTGCTGAACCCCTTCATAACCTAACCATGAAAAATGCACGTTTCCAGTGGCATGCTGAACACCAAGCTGCTTTCGACGAGTTAAAGTGTCGTCTCACCTCAGCCCCCATTCTTGGCTATCCCCTGGACTGCGGTGAAATGATACTCGACACTGATGCGAGTGACACCGGCATTGGTGCTGTACTGTCGCAGATGCAGGAGGGTGTGGAACGAGTGTTGGCTTATGGCAGTCGCAAGTTGGCAAAGCCTGAACAAAACTACTGCACAACAAGACGTGAACTTCTGGCCATAGTGGATTTCACATCCCATTTTCGCCAGTATCTCCTCGGCCGGCCGTTCAAGGTGCGTACGGACCACAGCAGTCTGCGCTGGCTGACCAAAATGAGAGAGCCAGAAGGACAGTTAGCTCGATGGCTTGAGAAGCTGGCTGAATATGAGTTTGAGATTATCCACCGCCCGGGTCGACAGCACACCAATGCTGACAGCCTCTCCAGGAGACCCTGCCGCCAGTCCTGCCCATGTAAAGTGCCAAATTTTTCTACATCACCCAAAACTATCAACCATCAAGCTGTCCAGTGTGATTTGAACTCTGACACCAGCTCCCTGTTGCTGAGTTCAGTGGGGGTAGAGGACCGACCACTCACCACATTAGTTTGTCCAGTGGGGGTAAGTCAAAACACCCTCACATCAGATATAGAGACTTTAGACCAAAACACTTCCACTGATACAGACAAATTGCATCAGAATGCTCATACTGATGGATGCACTGTGAAATTGACTGAAAAAATATACGTGGCTAAGACTCTTGACACAGCTTCCTTGTTTCATGGTTGGACCATGGGGGAGCTGAGCCAGGCCCAGGATGCTGATGTGGACATTGCACCCATACGTAGCTGGATGAAGGCCAGTGATAAACGCCCCCCATGGTCTGTTGTTTCACCATGCAGCCCAGCCACTAAGACATACTGGACTCAATGGAAACGACTCTACTTCAGAGATGGAGTTCTGGTCCGTCGATTCTATTGCCTCGATGACACCCAATTCTACCCACAAATTGTACTGCCACGTAAACTACAACTTGACGTGTTGAGGCAGATGCACGAAGGGCCAGTGGGTGGACATTTTGGTGTAGAGCGGACCCTGAACAGATTAAGGACCCGATACTACTGGTACCACATGAGGGAGGATGTTGCCCTCTGGTGTAAAACCTGTATCAGCTGTGCATCCAGGGCTCGACCGCAGAAGACACCACAAGCTCCTATGGGAACAGTCCAGGTAGGAGCTCCTATGGAGCGCATTGCACTGGATATTATGGGGCCACTGAACGAGACTGAGCGTGGAAACCGCTATGTGCTTGTGATACAAGACTATTTCACAAAGTGGACTGAAGCATTTCCTATTCCAAATGAGCGAGCTGTAACTGTTGCTGGTATAGTTGCTAGTGAGTGGGTGTGCCGCTATGGAATCCCTCAAGCACTACACAGTGACCAGGGACGCAATTTCGAGTCTGAGGTGTTCCAAGGGATGTGTAGTTTGTTTGGGATAGACAAGACTCACACAACACCATTCAGGCCGCAGTCGGACGGTCAGGTCGAGCGTTTCAACGCCACCCTCCAAAAGATCCTGGCTACTACAGCAGAACACTGTCATTGGGATTGGGACCTGATGATTCCTTATGCTGTTATGGCATACAGGGCAACCAAGCATAGTGCTACCGGTTTCTCTCCAAACTTTATGATGTGGGGCCGAGAAGTAAGTGAACCAGTGGACCTCGTCGCAGGTTTGCCTCCTGATCCGGAACACCAACCCACTGCTCCAGAGTATGTGCAACGGATGCGGGAACGGTTGAAGCTGGCTCACCAAATCGCTAGAGAAGCACTGGGGGACTCGGTCACACGTGCAAAGAGACAGTATGACAAGAACTGCTGCCACACACAGTATAAAGTCGGAGACCCTGTGTGGTATCTCATTAAAGGGACACGTCATGTCAAGAACAAAGTCAAAAAGTTCCTTCCCTCATATGAAGGACCATTCTTCATCCTAGGCCAACTGGATGACCTAGTTTATCGGATACAAAAGAACCCAAGGTCCAAGGTGAAAGTCGTCCACCATGACCAGCTAAAGCACTACCGTAGCCGGGAGCCCCTGGACAACACATGGGTCCTGGATCAGAGTCAACACTGGGAACCTACCGAGGTTCCACCACCAACCTTGGAGGAGGACTCGGCGGACTGTGACCTGGACCTGCAGGGTTTGTTCTCTGATGAAACCAGCAGGGGCGTTGGTTGTTCCCTGCTGCCTACCTCAACTGCAACGGATTCCCATCTGGGTGTGTTTGTTCCATCCTCCCCTTCCCATGTCAATCATGAGGATGGTGGGGGTGCGGTGGGATATTCACCTCCTTTGGGCCCACCAGTTCGACGGTCTAGGCGTCGGCGCAGAGCACCGGACTGGTACGGTACATGGGTAGTTCCAAGTAGAATGGACTCAGTTTAAGGTTCCAGCTGTTCAGGTGTCCTGCGAAGTTCTCTAAAACTGTTCAACAAAGCCACAAGTGCCTGTTTTCTTTATTACTGTTCAGTTGTTCAAACTGCTAAGTCAATTTGGCTGAAGAGCAAATGGTTTATCTAAAGACCGTGTTTTTCTGTATGTTTTTGTACCTGATAGTTAGTTTCCTGCCTGGTCGTCATAGATGTCACTGAGTAATTTCTTTCCTCCCCTATGGCATGTAAAGTTTACTTTTGCACAAGTTGACACACCTTAAAATGAGCTAATTATATCACTGGGATATGTGGTTTGATGCTATACCTCCTCTACATGTAATTATGATTGACACAGTTATCTCTTGTTAGCTATCCACAATATTCCTACGCCCCATGATGCCTTGCGCGAATTATGGGAACGACTTCCGCCGGAAGTGAGAGCAGCAGTTAAAGCCCAGTCTACTGGCTGTATTTATCACGTTTGTTTTTTTTTGTTTTTTTTCTAATTAATTACAATGGTTACTTCGTGTTGGGTCAGTGGGTGTTGCTGTCGGGATAAACGTTTGTTCAAAGCGCAGTTTTCACTTCATCCCAAAAATAAGTAAACGTGAAGGATTTATCTCCATCGGAGGAGCTGACAGCTGCCCCTCCTCTGCTCTCGAAGACGTCGTGTTCAGATCACGTTTTCTCCGGTAAACAAAATATTCTACATAAATCATTTTGTGAAACAATTTCAGAACAATGTGAGAGTATAATTTTCTCTGTGTTGGAGCTGTTGTTTTTTTTTCTTCATGATTTAGCACCGTCTACTAGCTGTGGTTAGCTTAGCATGTAGCGTTAGCATCTGTTAAAGTATTTACTAAACAAATCTGTGGATAAATAATATAACTACATGTGTGTGTAATACATTTGCAGTACATACATATGCTGTGTGTATGTGTATACTGTATGCACACTATATATACAGTATATACATACATACTGCACATACATACTGTACTGTAGTACTGTTTTGATTGTAGGTCCCTGTTACTCTCATGTGAATAAAGCAGTGGGATGCTGTTTGTACAGAAAATATTCCATAACACAAGTTCATCTTTTGGTTATTACTACATTTGTTCTATTGAAATATTTATATTTTCAGGAAGGCCTGCACACAAGTCACAGACTGGTCTCCCACGCTGAAGTTGACAGACACACTTACTCTGAGACGCAGGAGCAGAAGAACAAGTAATGACACAAGCACCTGGCACAATAATTCAAAAATATTAAAGTAAATCTAAGATAAAATTACTGAAATCAATATAAAATTGAACATTACAGTATATCTTTGTGAATGAGTAAAAAATGTAGGAGCAACTGTATTTATTCTTTCTACTTTGAGTAGCAAACTTGGTCTTATTTTAGACTTTGTGATGCAAACATGACAGTTTTATTCTTTTTTTAAGGTACAGACGAGTGAAGGGCCAAGTTCCATCGTCTTGGATTCCGGAGGGGTTTGCTGCTTGCTCCAGTCGTCCAGTGGTCGTCCAGTGGTCGTCCAGTGGTCGTCCAGTGGTCCCACATGATGAGGAATCTGTTCCAGTTTGTTTAAAATCAGAAACTGCCCATCATTTCTTGTTGAGTGTATTTGACCTGGTATTTATTCTTGTATTTATTCTGCAGCCAATCATTTTCATTAAAAGACATCAAATCACCCACAGTTCTCATATTGTATTCAGTTTCAAATGTTTTTAGTTTATTCATTCATTCATTCAACCTTTATTTATACAGGCTTGCCTCGTTGAGCCACGGGGACTCATTTACAAGAGGGACCTGTCTCACTCACACCCAGGGTCAATTTAGAGTTACCAATCAGCCTAAAATTTATAATTATAGCTTTTATTCTTATCAATCTCCTCCTGGAGGAGGAACCACAGCAACGTGCATGTTTTTAAGTTTTGTACTTGTCAATAAAAAACTAAACTGGTAAGTTGCCAAAAAAACAATCACATCTAGTGTTTTTATTTGCAGTAGAACTTCTCATTAGACATTAAACAACGTATCTTATTGAAATAAAGAAGGTGAAACACAGCAACACCAAATGTACTTCAAACGCAGATTTATTTATAGAAATTATATTTTCACTCATTTGTTGCTGTGGTACATAACTGCACACAAACTTCTGGACCAACTGGAGCGTCATCCATCCCTGGACCAACTGGAGCGTCATCCATCCCTGGACCAACTGGAGCGTCATCCATCCCTGGACCAACTGGAGCGTCATCCATCCCTGGACCAACTGGAGCGTCATCCATCCCTGGACCAACTGGAGCGTCATCCATCCCTGGACCAACTGGAGCGTCATCCATCCCTGGACCAACTGGAGCGTCATCCATCCCTGGACCAACTGGAGCGTCATCCATCCCTGGACCAACTGGAGCGTCATCCATCCATCCCTGGAACTCACCTTATGCAGAAATATAACAGAAAGGAGGAAAAGAAAAGTACAGTATACAAACATTAGGGTTCATTTATGAACACACACAAACACACACACACCTAGATTATATATATATATATATAACTAAACACACACACACATAGATTATATATATAAATAAACGCACACACACACGCACACCTAGATTATATATATATATAAATAAACACACACAAACACACCTAGATTATATATAAAAGAAACCCACGCACACACACACACCTATATTATATATATATATATATATATAAACACACATCTATATATATATATAAATAAGCACACACACCTATATTATATATATATATATATAAATAAACACAACACACACCTATATTATATATACAGTATAAATAAATATACACAGACAGCATACATACAGTATATAGGTGCGTGTGTTTATTTGCCAGTTATGCACGAAAATATTAGTATCATTTAATCACTGACTACATAAAATCATTAAACTAAAAGCTGTCTCTTAAATCATACCTGGTGTTCTCGATCCTCTGGAGGATACAGAGTCTTTTTTCAGGTGGTTTCTCGTAGCCCAGCCACAAAGAAGGATGCAGGTTTTTGTTTTCGGAGCATGTTCAACACACACTAGTTGCAGCCACAAATTCAGCTTCGTCTGATTATTCTTACAGCCACGAACAGCGCAACAGGTACCCGAGCTCCTCAAGACATCTTCGTGACAATATTAGCTCAAAATAACAGAAAACAGAACTTTAACAGAACTTCTACGATGCGCACAGATAAACAAGTAAACAACGAGGAGCCAATGCAGAAATTCTACTTCCGGGGTCAAACGGAAGTAAGTCCCATAATCGCAAATACAGTGCCACCTTCAGGAATATTGTGGATAGGGATTGTGTATCAGTTTTATGCATTGTGAGACTGGAGTGGAATTATTGATTAATTGCCATCCAGAGTGGGGGTAGTGTTGCAGAAAGTGCCTCCACTGCATGTGATGAATGGCTCAGTGAGTGGTGTGTGTGTGTGTGTGTGTGGGAGGGTGAGATGTGTGTCGGCCGTCCGCCGGCCAGAAGAGGGCGCTACGTGCTCATGTTCTGCACGTGTTGAGAGGAGCAAGACGTGACGGTGTGTGTGTGTGGAGAAAAGTAAACGGCAAAGTAAAACGCGGCTGTAAGAAAGTCTGTTTGTGCACCTGTTGGCTAGAATTATTATTAAAAACAAGAGGATTAACCTGCAGCCACCGTGTGGTTTATGTGCAAGGCAAGTGAGGGAGTTAACCCTGAAGCAGAGACTTCAGCCCTGGAGGAAAATCTCCCCTGTGTCTTTTGACCACGGATGAAAGACTGAGCAGGAAAGGTTAACAAGGAGATAGTGGCAGAGTGAAGAAATATGTTTAAAAAATAAGTTACATACTTAAGCTTTAAACCAATGAAAGCCCTTTATCTAATGTCCATGTTGCCATTTCTGACTAACATGCCTTTCAACTTTTAGATGTCTCCGTTTGTGAAAAAACCTTCAGCTCACTGTGTATTCTAAAAGTGGGAACTGGTGAGCTTGTTTGTTTGTTTCTGGAGCTAGCATACTAGCCTCCAGGTTATATGTGATAAATCAGTTTATTGCTACATTTATGTGTTTATAGAAAAAATAATTATCAAACATTAATACTTTTCTATAGTAAATGCCACTGGTGATATTGTTATAATATTTTTGAACATCTGCATTTGCATCGACCTGGATAATGAAAAATAAGCCTCTTGCAATAAGTGAAGAATATTGTTATATTGAAGATGGTGCCTTTGTTGATGGCACCCAGTCTACCTCTCCTGAGTCTGTTAGTTATTTGAGTTGTGCCTTTTTCATCCATGTGTATCCTCATTTCTAGTGTACGATCGCTCAACTTTGCCAAGTATCCAGGATTCATTAAACGGCGTACCGTTTTTTGGTAACATTGGACATTTTAAACAGCAGCCCAAATGGTGATATGTGACATATATGTGCGACTGATTTCTTGACTGATTATTCTTGATTCTGATGCTGAAGTCATACCTTGGATACTTTCCAAGATGGCGCCCATAAGCATGGCTGCGTGTCCACCTCTCCTGTGGGTGTTTGGAATTTTTGTGTTTTGTTCGTTCTTCATTGGAGACATAAGTACACTGCTGGTTTATGATCGGAAGCAGCTTCTGGATTTACGGTTTGCTGCCGCGGATGTCGCTGATTCGGGCCAGTATGAGCGTACTTCGGGGAGACCCCCTCTACCCCCGTTGCTCGGAGACGAGCTGCCCGTTTACCTCCGCTGCTCTTCGCACCAGCCTGCACGGAGAAATCGATCGACTCGGAGGAAGAAACGCGGCTCTCGAGCTGGCCGGCTGGTGAAGCTCAGAGCCCGGCGTTCTGCCTCGCTGTCTTCAGCTGATGGTCTCGATTCTCATCGCCAGCCTCCCGCGTGCACGGACCAGGAAAACAACGGGGATCTGCGGCCGGAGGAGCAGCTCTCTGTGGGAGGCGAGCCGCGGGGCGCTCCCCCACCAGCGGCTAGCACATCAGCTGCTAGCAGCTCATCAGCGGCTAGCTCGGATATCATCAAATTCTGTGTTGTCAACGCCCGATCTGTTTGCAACAAAACGTTCATCCTCAGGGATTACTTCGAAGAGCACGACTTGGACTTTTTCTGCATCACAGAGTCGTGGATGGCGTCGGGTGAGTCCAGCGCGCTGACGGAAATAATACCACCAAACTGTTCGTATTTTAACGACCCGCGACCATCAGGTCGTGGCGGTGGGTTATTAACTATCTTCAAATCAACTTTTGACTGTAAACAACTGTCCATCCCAGTCTCCTGCTCCAGTTTTGAGCTGACTGTGTTTGAACTAGGACATTCACCTGTAACTTTGTGTGCTCTTGTCTACCGGCCGCCTCGCTCCAAGAACTTCATCAGAGAGTTTTCTGATTTCTTGGCTGAAATTACTGCTAAATATTCTCGGGTCGTCATTTCAGGCGACTTCAACTTGCACGTGTGTTGTCCTGAGAAGCCCATGGTTAAGGACTTTTTAGATTTATTGGACTCATTCAATTTAACTCAACACGTGAACTCTTCCACACAGCAGCGTGGACATTTGTTGGACCTTGTTTTAACATGTGATGTGACCGTTTCAAACCTTGAAATAGGAGACAATGCATTTTCGGATCATAGGCCAGTGAATTTTCAGTTAACCATCCCCCATGTTACCCCTAAAACATGCATTCCTGCACGTAAAGGCAGGAATGTTAACCATTTAACTGCCGCACGTTTCACTGAGGTTTACAACAATGACATGTTAATTCAGCCCCCGGGGTTCCTCTCCAGCACCGAGGAGCTGACAAACCAGTTTGACTCTGTTTGTTTAAAGGCTTTGGATAAAGTGGCGCCTATTAAACTGAGAAGACCAAAACTCAGGGCCGAACCGTGGCTGAATGACACGACCAGAGCGGCCAGGCAGCAATGCCGAAAGGTGGAGAGGAAGTGGAAAAAAGACAGTCTGCAGGTCTCTTTTGAGATGGTAAAAGAGAGCTGGCGCCGATATCAGAAAGCAGTGATAACTGCTAAATCACAATACTTCTCTGATATCATTGCTGCAAACTCTCGTAACCCTCGAGTTCTGTTCTCCACCCTAAACTCTGTTCTCCACCTCACTGAACAATCACCCATGGAAGCCTCGACTGAGCTGTGCGAGAACTTCCAACATTTCTTTTTAGATAAAATCGCAACCACCAGGGCTCTCATTTCTCCTCCATCTCACGATCCATCCATCCCACCTCAATCTGTTGCTGTGTTTGACCATTTTGAACCAGTCTCTCTGTCCTCTCTAGAGCAGGTCATGTGCAACCTGAAACCATCTGGCTCCCCCTTCGATGTGGTCCCCCCTCGGCTTCTAAAGGAGGTTTTTCACACTCTAGGTCCCTCCATTCTCTCGATTGTAAATAGCAGTCTATCCTCGGGTGTGGTGCCAAAATCATTAAAACATGCTGCTGTTCAACCCCTCCTGAAAAAACCAAACCTCGACCCGTCAGTATTATCCAATTTCAGGCCTGTCTCCAGACTCCCATTTGTTTCTAAACTTCTAGAGAAAATAGTTGAGTCCCAACTAAAGTGCTTCCTGGAGGATCACGCTATCCCCGAGCTTTTCCAGTCTGGCTTCAAATCCCTCCACAGCACTGAGACTGCCCTACTGAAGGTTTTTAACGACATCTTTCTATCCACAGATACTGGTGACTCTGTGCTGCTTGTCCTATTGGACCTCACATCCGCTTTCGACACCATCGACCATGAGATCCTCATTGCTAGGTTGGAGCAGTGGGTGGGCATCTCAGGATCAGCCCTAAACTGGTTCAGATCCTACCTCTCTGACAGGTCTTTTTGTGTGTCCATCAATGATTTTACTTCTGCAGTGGCGGCTCTTAAATGGGGGGTTCCGCAGGGGTCCATCCTGGGTCCTCTCTTGTTCTCCTTATACCTGCTGCCACTCGGTGCTATTTTCCGGAAACACAATATACCTTTCCACTTCTACGCTGATGACTGTCAAATCTACTTCCCCCTAAGACAAAATGGTACAGGCTCTATTCAACCTCTGCTCGACTGCCTGGCTGACATCAGGGACTGGATGGCTTTAAATTTCTTAAGCTTCAATGATAAGAAGTCTGAAGCCATATTGTTCCTTCCCAATGACACAACCTCAAACCACTGCATTGACCTGTCTGCTCTACCCCTGTCCGAAAAACAAAAAGTCAAAAATCTGGGAGTGATAATGGATCCTTCCATGAAACTCAACAGTCATGTAAACATGATCGTCAAATCCTGTTTTTTCCAGCTGAGGCGTCTGTCTAAGCTGAAGCCCATATTATCCAAAAAGCACCTGGAGACAGTGATTCACGCATTCATTACATCTAGGCTTGATTACTGCAATTCACTTCTGTTTGGCGTCAGTCAAGCCACCATTGCACGATTACAACTGGTTCAGAACGCAGCTGCCCGATTTTTAACCAGCACACGCAAAAGAGAGCACATTACACCAGTCTTGGCCTCCCTTCACTGGCTACCGGTTCATCTTCGAATCCAATTCAAAATTCTCATGTATGTCTACAAATCGCTGAACAGTCTCGCCCCCGCCTATCTCTCGGATCTGATACACCCATATGTCCCTCCACGTGCTTTGAGGTCAGAGGATCAGGTACTCTTAATAGTTCCAGAAACTCGCCTTAAGCGCAGGGGTGACAGGGCGTTCTCTGTAGCAGGCCCAAGACTCTGGAACGAGTTACCGCTGCTCATCAAACAGGCCCCCTCCCTCTCAGTTTTCAAATCCCGGTTAAAAACTCACTACTACTCCATCGCTTTCAATGCCAGCTGATTTGTATTGGATCGTTTGATTTATGATCTGCAATGTTTTTATGTTTTTCGTGTTGTACTTCATTGTCTGTGTTGCCTGTTGCGTGTTTGTTTGTCCAGCACTTTGGTGTGGACTTGTTCCTGTTGAAAGTGCTTTATAAATAAAATGGTATGGTATGGTATGGTACCCAATTGCTCACAGCAGACTCATGTTCAGGCTGCTGTTTAATACACTATATTGATTTATCAGAGAGTCAGAGAGTCAGAGAGTCTTTATTGTCATTTGCACCACATGTGGTACATGTGATGAAACGAGATTATGTACACGGGGTTCCAGTTAGATCAAACAATAAAATGTAAGAGAAAAACAGTTATAACATTGAAGATATGAACTAAGATCAAAACAGATCAGCAACAACATGAAACAGATCAGCAGCAACATGAAACAGATCAGCAACAACATGAAACAGATCAGCAGCAACATGAAACAGATCAGCAGCAACATGAAACAGATCAGCAGCAACATGAAACAGATCAGCAGCAACATGAAACAGATCAGCAGCAACATGAAACAGATCAGCAGCAACATGAAACAGATCAGCAGCAACATGAAACAGATCAGCAGCAACATGAAACAGATCAGCAGCAACATGAAACAGATCAGCAGCAACATGAAACAGATCAGCAGCAACATGAAACAGATCAGCAGCAACATGAAACAGATCAGCAGCAACATGAAACAGATCAGCAGCAACATGAAACAGATCAGCAGCAACATGAAACAGATCAGCAGCAACATGAAACAGATCAGCAGCAACATGAAACAGATCAGCAGCAACATGAAACAGATCAGCAGCAACATGAAACAGATCAGCAGCAACATGAAACAGATCAGCAGCAACATGAAACAGATCAGCAGCAACATGAAACAGATCAGCAGCAACATGAAACAGATCAGCAGCAACATGAAACAGATCAGCAGCAACATGAAACAGATCAGCAGCAACATGAAACAGATCAGCAGCAACATGAAACAGATCAGCAGCAACATGAAACAGATCAGCAGCAACATGAAACAGATCAGCAGCAACATGAAACAGATCAGCAGCAACATGAAACAGATCAGCAGCAACATGAAACAGATCAGCAGCAACATGAAACAGATCAGCAGCAACATGAAACAGATCAGCAGCAACATGAAACAGATCAGCAGCAACATGAAACAGATCAGCAGCAACATGAAACAGATCAGCAGCAACATGAAACAGATCAGCAGCAACATGAAACAGATCAGCAGCAACATGAAACAGATCAGCAGCAACATGAAACAGATCAGCAGCAACATGAAACAGATCAGCAGCAACATGAAACAGATCAGCAGCAACATGAAACAGATCAGCAGCAACATGAAACAGATCAGCAGCAACATGAAACAGATCAGCAGCAACATGAAACAGATCAGCAGCAACATGAAACAGATCATGCAGCAACATGAAACAGATCAGCAGCAAC
>JBBPBX010062689.1:5477-20750 GCA_038048925.1 Garcialebias charrua
ATAAGAATCACATTATAATTTGCTTTATGTCTCAAATCATCACTTACTTTGTATATTTGCAAGAGAAAGTGAAGAAGATCAAAGCAGTGCTTCAGCACATCTGATGTCACAAAAATGAAATAAAAGTACACATAGCTTCTCACACGATGTATAGGACATTGAGAACTAGACATTCCTATACCGAAACCTATCCTGACCAAACTATGCCAGCGTTTGGCCAAGCAGCCCAAGGAATAAAAAGGCATTGGGCAGTTCTGCGCTTGGAGCCACAAAACAGGCTTTTGTATGTGCTGGACACAATGCCTCACCACTGGCATGCTGGACAGCGTGAGAGCTCTGCTGCCAAGGGAGCTGCAGACTCTTGTTCTTTTCATCCAAGTTAAGCCACTTGGCCTGCATCAGAATGGACGTGGTGAAGAAAGGACGAGCGGAGAGGCTTGTGGGACATGACAGGATTCCTCAGAGTCTCTCTCTGGGACCCGTTTCCACGGCACTTTATCCTCACACCCTGGGTCTGATTCACCATGAATTCTTTGGTACTGCTTAATTTACATGTGTGCCAACAGGCTTTTAATGTATTTAAAACTTGGATGACGTTCAAAGGATGCTATAATTCCTCTGAAATGGGCCTTTTGAAGGCTTTATCTTGTTCTTTTTCTTCTGGCTAATCTGGGAGCCCCTCTGTCTGCCAGAGCAATTTTTCTAATGCCAATTAAGCTTGACATTAGCATAAACTAGCTTTTAACGTTTTTTTTTTATTTTTATGAAAGACTTGTATTAAATATACACTTATCCACACTTCAATTGCCTTTTTTTTTTTTTGAGTTTCAAAATTCAAAAAAGAGTTTTTTTCTTTGTTTCCACTGTAATGATATTAACATATGAAAACATAAAAAGCCGTTTTTTTTGCTGATTAGTATTTCCTGGAGTATGACATCATACATTTAGCTTTGTGTCCAAATGAAGGTTATGTTATTAATGCAGAATATGTTGGAAGTCACTTTCATTTCTCCAAAGAATACAATAATTGCTGCAGAGAGCTAGGAATTAATTAATTACTGTTAAGGCTCCACACCATGGAACAGAGAAAACACAGTAAATTATTTTTCATTAGCCACAAATGTGCAAATATGACCCAAAGGAGAGAAAATAAATTATTTGCAGATTTCTTGCATTTCTGAGTCAAGTTAAAAGGCTTCTTCTTCCACCACATGGAGAGCTGGGACATACTTCATTCCCAGTGAAAAAACTGCAGGTCCCACTCAGGGCATTGCTGGAGAAACTGAGCTGTTATAGGAGCTCATTAATCAATGCTGAGAACACTGGAATTAGATAAATATGCACCTGTTATTGTGCATGGATTAATTAAATGACGACTAATGACTTTATTAATCAAATCCCTTTGAAGTGAAATAGTGTACTTAGTCGACTCTAAAGTGGACTGTAAAGCTAAGACAGCTATTTTTGTGAGTCAAAACCAAGGTACAGTAGCTAGCTTGAGACAAAGTATCACAACATAAATGCACATTGCTACATCATCTGGTTGTATTTGGAGAAAAAATAAACTAGTGACAGATGTATGATGATCTGCCTCCTTCTTCATTTTGGGGTCCCTCAGCGCGCTGTTTTGAGGGCAATCTTGTTTTTACTTCCTATACTTCCTCAAGGTCAAATTATAGATAGATTTAGCTATAACTAAAATGTTAATTCAGGTCATCTGGATGGATTCTTCTTGTTCTTCTTGTCTCCTTGGTCCTGTGGACAAAAAGAATCTGTCCAGAAGAGCTGACAACTTTTTTTTTTCTTTTCTTCCTGGAGTATTGAACATGCATCAGGAGATTCAGCCATACTTATTTCATGTGTGTTCTTCTAAACACTCTGGTACCCTGATTAACTACAAATGTGCAGAGACAGTTGTAGCTCTAATTTTTGCACATCATTTGCCCACACATTCTGCTGTGTCCCAGCACAAAGCAAAAACAGGACTAGTGATGTACTCGTACAAATGTTCACATGTAGTTTGGCAGGTGTGTGAATTTGCACTTTTAGTATGTTTGGCTGCTAGAACTTTGTTCAAAACGTAACTGTTGAAGACCAGACTATCTGTTTGTTAGCAAAATATCCCATAAATATGTGGAATAGTTTTAATGAAACTCTCAGAAACAATCTATTCAGATATTAAGCTGAAAATTACAGTGGTAGCTGAGAATTTTACCCAATTTATACTCTGGCTGCTAAAAGATCACATGAGAATTTTGTTTAATGCTTTGGTATCCAAGGTCTGCTGCCTTCGTATAAGGAAGACTATCCATCCATCCATGCATTATCTTTTACCCGCTTCTTCCATTTTTGGGTCTTGGGGGTCGCCGGTGGCCATGTCCAGCAATCACTGTGCGAGGGGCGGGGTACACCCTGGACGAGTCGCAAGTCCATCACAGGGACACATAGAGACAAACAACCATTCATTCTCACCTAGGGACAATTTAGAGTTACCAATCAGCCTAAAATGCATGTTTTTGGTATGTGGGGGGAAACCGTAGTACCCAGAGAAAACCCACGCATGCACAGAGAGAACATGCAAACTCCACCAGAAAGGCCCCCGGACTGGGATTTGAACCAGGGGCCTGCTCGCTGAGAGGCAGGAGCAGCTCTACCAGTTGTGCCACCATGCTGCCCTAAGGAAGACTAATTTAATCTAAATAAATGTTGCTGGTTTTTTTTTTTTTTTTTCAAGTATTTTTGGCTACATCTACTAGCATATTTAGCCAAGCCAAGATGGCTGTGCTCAACCGAGCCAAAAGGCTCCCTGTGAACGCAATCTTTTTTGTTCCTGTTGTTTTTGTTTTAACTATTTCTTTGTGCCTACAATGCACATCCACAGTACAGGTATGACAGCGACACACTTATGGAGTTTTCTGTGTTGCTGCCTTGCCATTGTGCCATCCTGCCATCGTGGTTCGGTCTTTCCAGCCTCGGGCTCAGGCTTGTCATGGCGGCTGTCTTCATGATCCTCCATCTGTCTGCACGGACCCAACTCTACAGACCCATTCGGCTCTGCGGGGAAATCTTGGATGTTCTCCATCTGCTGGACCCAGGTCTGGAGGGTGGTCTGGGAAGGCAGCCGCTGCGGTCATTGTTACCATCGGGCTGCTGACAGGACCTGCTAAGGTCAAGGCTCACCAGCGTCTCTACTTTCTCCGCAAGCTGAAAAGGGCTGGAGCTTCAACCCCCATCATGTGCACCTTCTACAGAGGTGCCATAGAAAGTGTCCTGACCAGCTGCATCACTGTGTGGTTTGGTGCATGTACTGCATCCTGCCGCAAGAGCCTCCAGCGCATCGTGAGAGCAGCTGAGAAGATCGTCGGCACCTCCTTCCCCTCACTGCAGGACTTACACAGCAACCGCCTCACTCGGAAAGCCCTCTGCATGGCAGGTGATCCCACACACCCACTACACAGCTGCTTCAGACTGCTGCCATCAGGGAGGAGACTGAGGAGTCTCCAGGCTCGTACCAGCAGACTGAGAGACAGCTCTGTTCATCAGGCAGTCAGGATGCTAAACACTCTGCCTGCTCTGCCTCCCCTCCCATTTGAACTGCCTTAACACAAAAAACTTTCTCACACATTACCACCAACACAAAGATTTTAACACTGGACTCTGTGTCATCAAACGGGTTATTCACTAAACTCTCGGTCATGTGCTCATTCAGTTTGCACTACTTCTCATATTTGCACTAATGTTTGTATTACATTACTGCCTATAGTCATACTACTGTTTACATTCACTGTTTACATTTATTAATACTGTTTACATTTATTACTACTGTTTACATTTATTACTACTGTTTACATTTACACTACTTTTATATCTACACTACTGCTGATACATATACAGTATTCTCTGACTAGCCTTATTTAAGGATGCCCAATGTGCCTTACTGCATATGCCACTTTGCCTCTATACCAACATCAACTACCTCATACATATACTGTGTACATTCAAGGCTGGAGTAGACCTCAGCGTCCTCCCTATACGCCACACTACGGGCGCATTCTGTGCGCACATGTTCACTGGCAGAGCTCTGCTTTCTAATGCTCGCGTTTTCGCTCCAAATCCTTGTTGTAATGTGAGCAGCTCGTGCGCAGAGGGGACAAACTGAGGTCGCTGATTGGTCACTTGCTGACACGCCTACTGAAATGATTGACAGCTCTGAGCTCGAGCAGGACAACCAGCTGGCTCTGCTCCACACGAGCAGCGGTCGCTCTGCTGCTGCCGCGGCGGTCTTTTATCACTTTATATGTTAATAAAAACTTGTAAAAAATAAAAATAAAAACAGGGAGTGCTATTCCAGCAGCCCACAGCCCACCAGGAAATATTTAAAACCTCGCGCTGCCAGGTAGGACATGAATTCATTCATTTCAGTCATGGAGTGAACGGAGGATGAAGCGATTACTTGACTTTTGGCAAAAAAACAAAACAAAAGTCCTGATCAGCGATGAAGAAGGGGAATTTAATTCATTTGTGTGACATACAAAACAGTCCGGCGCCGGGGCAATTTACGGTCAGACACCGCGCAAGCGTGCGCAGTCGTAAAAAAAGTACTTTGCGCGTTCATGCCCTGAGGGGCTACGTGGGGCTACGCTTTTGCCTTGGCGTACGTACGTCGTACAGAGGCGTATTGCTTGTACGAGCAGGTCTACTGGGGCCTTAACTCATATGCTGCTTTGCCACTCTTTGCAAATGTCAATGCTAGAACCTTCAGTTTATTTTATAGATATACTTTTTATACTACTATGCAAAAACTCAGGACAGTATTACACTTTTATTATTTCATTTTATGCTTATGTTCATTAAATGTTTAGTGTTTTAGTGTTGGTGTAAATTTTCATACTTTTATACTACTATGCAAAAACTCAGGACAGTGTTACACTTTTACTATTTTATGCTTATGTTTATTAAATGTTTTAGTGTTTTAGTGTTTAAATGGTTACTGTTGCACCGAGGGACTGAGAGAAATGCAATTTCAATCCTGTGTATGTCCTGTACATGTTGCAGTTCTGACAATAAAGTTGACTTTGACTTTGACTAACTAGACCTGCTATCGCTACTATCAAGATCCTCTACCTGCCTGCATGGACCGAACTCTGCAGACCTGCTTGGTTCCGCGGGGGAACCTTGGATGTTTCTGTCTGCTGGACCTGGTTCTGGAGGGCAGTCTGGGAGGCAGCTGTTGCGGTCCTTATTACCATCATGCTGCTGACGGGACCCGTTAACGCTGCCAACGGGACCATGTTGCTAAGATAACCTCACTGTCATCAGAACCACTCTACCAATAGGACCATGCTACTGTAGATTTATTTATTTTTCACTTTTGGCACCTTGTTTCTGTATTTTTGTTACATGCTTTGAATAAATCCTGGTTCATGTTAGTTTAGTTTATGTTAGTGCTCACATTAAGCGAGTAACATTAAGCGTGTCATACGCTGCTTTGCCACTTTGCAAATGTCAATGCTAGAAACCTTTAGTTTATTTTGGTTATACTTTTTATACTCTTTTTTTATACTAGTATGCAAAAACTCAGGACAATATTATGTTCATTAAATGTTTAATGTTTTAGTTTTAGAGTTGGTGTAAATTTTCATACTCTTATACCACTATGCAAAAAACTCAGGACAGTGTTAGGTTTACTATTTTATGCTTATGTCTATTATTATATGTTTCAGTGTTTCAATGTTTAGATGTTTACTGTTGCACCGAGGGACTGAGAGAAACGCAATTTCGGTCCTGTGTATGTCCTGCACTGTACATATTGCAGATCTGACAATAAAGTTGACTTTGACTTTGACTTTGACTTTGACTTTGACTTTGACTTTGACTTTGACTAAATTATAGCCGAACTGAACCTATGAGAACCGTGCTGATGTTGTTTGGTGTATTGTTTTGCACTATTAGTGACTGGCGTATATCTTAGTTTATATCTTAAATCCTTACCTCCTCACCTCCTTCTACAGGTGTGCAGTGGAGAGCATCCTGTGCTCCAGCATCAACGTGTGGCATGGAGGCTGCACAGTTGAAGAGAGGAAAGCTCTGCAGAGAGTGGTGAAGGCTGCACAGAAGTCTGTTGGAGTCAGTCTCCCCACCATCACAGACATTTACACCTCCAGATGCAGGAAAAGAGCCACCTGCATCATGAAAGACCTCACTCATCCAGCACACTCACTCTTTGCCCCACTCCCCTCAGGACGGAGGTTGAGGAGCATCAAGTGTAGAACCACTAGACTGAGGAACAGCTTCTACCCTGAGGCTGTTAGACTCATGAATAAATAAAAATAAAATAAAAAATAAACACTGCAAAATATCACATCATACTGATGCTGATCTGTTTTCTTGTTGCTGTATTCATCTGTGTTCATCTGTGACCATCTGCTCATACAAACTCATGTTCGTGCTGCTGTGTATTACTAGTTGATGCTTTTCTTAGTTAGCTGTGTATTACTAGTTGATGCTTTTCTTAGTTAGTTCTAGATGTTATTACTGTTTTTCTCTTTCATTTGTTGTTGGATGTAACTGGGACCTCGTGTACATAATCTCGTTTTCATCTCATGTACCACATGCGGTGCAAATGACAATAAAGACTCTCTGACTCTGACTCTGACTCTGACTTATTCACTGTTTCTTTTTCCACTTTATTTTTTTGCTATTGTTGAATGTAACTGGGACCCTGTGTACACAGTTTCATTCCAATTTCGTTCCACCTCATGCACCACATGCAATGTGAATGACAATAAAGAACCTTAAAGGGGACCACACATTCAAAATTCACTTTTTAATGTTTTTTTACTCAACTTTGGGTATTTACTTCTATCTTTGGGTATTTACTTCTATCTCCTCAGGGATGTGTGCTGAGCCCTCTTCTGTTCACTCTGCTCACATATGATTGTACAGCCACACATCCAGGCTGTCATATTGTTAAGTTTGCAGATGATACAGCTGTGGTGGGATGCATCACAGATAATGATGAATCCAGCTACAGACAGGAGGTGGAACATCTGGAGAGCTGGTGCAAAGAGAACAACCTTCACATGAATGTGAAGAAGACGAAGGAGATGATTGTGGACTTCAGAAGGAACAAACACACCCACACCCCACTGTATATAGGTGGATCTGCGGTGGAGGTGGTCTCCAGCTACAAGTACCTGGGTGTACACTTGAATGATAACCTCAGCTGGAGCAATAACACCACCAGCCTGATCAAGAAAGGTCATCAGAGACTCTACTTCCTCAGACGGCTGAGACGAGCCGGTCTGAGAAGCCCAGTCCTCACCTCGTTCTACAGGTGTGCAGTGGAGAGCGTCCTGTGCTCCAGCATCAACGTGTGGCATGGAGGCTGCACAGTTGCAGAGAGAAAAGCTCTACAGAGAGTGGTGAAGGCTGCACAGAAGTCTGTGGGAGTCAGTCTCCCCACCATCACAGACATTTACACCTCCAGATGCAGAAAAAGAGCCACCTGCATCATGAAAGACCTCACTCACCCAGCACACTCACTCTTTGCACCACTCCCCTCGGGACGGAGGTTGAGGAGCATCAAATGTAGAACCACTAGACTGAGGAACAGCTTCTACCCTGAGGCTGTCAGACTCATGAATAAATAAATAATAAGAATAAACACTGCAAAATGTCACATCATACTGATACTGATCTGTTTCTTGTTGCTGCGTTCATCTGTGACCATCTGCTCATGTTCGTGCTGCTGTTTATAATGATGTTTTTCTACTACATTAGGGCTTAGTGTATTACTAGCTGATGTGATGTCTCTCTTAGTTAATCCTAGATGTTATTATTGTTTTTCTCTTGCATTTGTTGTTGGATGTAACTGGGACCCTGTGTACATAATCTCGTTTTCAACACATGTACTACATGCGGTGCAAATGACAATAAATTCTCTCTGACTCTGACTCTGATTTACTTCATAAAAAAACAGTCCTAAGGCCAAAAAAATGCACCCAGTGGTTTATTTACTCTAAGTAGATTTATTTTACTGTGATAATATAGGTTTCGTTTTTGAAATAAACTGGAAATCAATCTCGCTTGTGACGTCACAAGCGAGAGGACAACCCACCCCAACCTGAGTCCAGCCCCTCACCTAGCAACCCCAGGTTAGGCTCAACCCACTTCTGTATTAAACACATGACTGTTGTTTTTCATGATTTCATCTCATCTTTTGTTTATATGTTATTAATTTCATGTGTACAGCACTTTGTTGCAGCTGTGGTTTTTTAAATGGCTTTATAAATAAAGTATAATTGTTATTTTTATGTTTTAGTTCAATTTTTAGTGTATTTGCGATCTCTCCCAACGCGCCGCCGGCAAAAATTAAACGAGCATACCCCCGGCGTAGAGACCGGTTGCGACGGGACCCTCTTCTGGCTTGATGGAGCGGAGCTTCAACTGTACAGCCTCACTGAAGCCTCACAGGAGCCTCGCAGCAGCGAGGACCTTCTCCTTACGGATTAATTTACGGGAGACACTTGGTGAACTTTGTGTTGTCTTGACTGGAACAGCGATAACTCCCAAAATCGCCGCGTGCAACGAGCGGAGCTGGCGAACACCGGAAGAGGAACAAGCTAACATTAGCATCGGATTCGGGTGGTCTAATGCTAAAAGGAGCAGCAAATTGCGGCGCGCTCAGACGGGTTTCGGTAAGTTATCTTAAGCTAGCACTAACAGTAAGTCAAATGAGTAATAAAAAAAGAGCTAATTTTAAAACAACAACACATTACAGATACTGGCTGTTACAGAGGGCGTAAACAGATCGTTGAAGGGCGTGGACTTCAGAACTTCTATCAGAAACCGGTCGTTCAAAACGAAAGTTAAAAATGGCAGAATTAAAAAGGGTATAATTGATTATCTAAGAATTATTTTGTGCATTAAATTGAAGGAATAGGGTCTGGATAGCCAACAGAAATACTATAAAAATTTAAAAAAACCATCTGAGGTCCCCTTTAAATCCTTGAATCTTTATTTCCCTGACACTTCCTCCTATCTGCTTGCTAAAAACCACCTTAAGCACGATCCTGAAAAACTATAAATAGCCTTTTTAGCTCCAAGTCAAAGTGGGTTTTCTGCATTTTACGCACTGAGTGCAAATTACAAAAGCAGCCCAATCACACTGGCTCTGATGATCATTTTAAAACTTCATATTTGCACGGGAGTTTCTGCAGCCATTGCAACAATGCAATCTTTGCACATCTGAGTCATGCAAAGAAATGGATCTTTGTTTGTACTGTAGTGTGAAACCTCATGTCAAAACAGCACTTTATTCCCAGACAGAAATGGGCCCATGAGCTACAACGGGCATTTCAGTGATCACGGCTAAGTGGGGAAAAAGTGACCCATCCGTCAGCAAGGAGGACTGATCATATAGGTCAACAGCAGAGAGAAGCTTAAGTGTGATGCTCTTGCTCTTCTGGTGTCAAGTTAAGTAAACTCTGAGTGTTGCTTACACATTCCTGAAAACAGTAGAAGAGAGCAGCGCTGACAGCGAACAGGTCTCCCGCTAAAGATCACTTCTAAGGGGTCCACAAGTGTATCTTTCAACAGACGTTTGTGTTCTGCCTCATTATTGAATTCTTTAATCACATTGCGTTGTGACGTTGTTGTGACAGTACTTTGCCCCGTCACCTTGCAGCTACAACTCAGAGACAATATACCCCCCCACACACACACTCACACACACTCACACAAAATGAAGCAGCTGGGAAAACAAAGAAATACTTACAAATAAAATAATATTAATAAAGCTGTAACTGAGTCTCAGAAAAGATGGGAAAAGGTGATTTGCAAACTTCATAATTTTCTAAGCTATAAAAAGAAATGCTGGTGTCTTGTCAGGCAGGTCCCTCCCATTTCTCCACAGATGCACAACCCAGAATGAAAGAAGAAAAGGAGGAAAAAAGACATGATTGCAACCCATTAGCAGCAAGTCTCTTGAAGTGAACATCAGCATAAAAAAGTGCTTTCAACTCTGCTGGCTGTCAGCATCTCTGGCAGCTTCGAAGAGCTTTGGCTTCGACTGGGAGTCTTAGCGAAGGCTCTGTGGTCGGCAGTGACAAAATTGGTTTGAACTCTTGTGTGGGAGATCTGTTAAAGGAGCTTGCGGATCAAAGCAGCCTAAGTGGGTCAAAATTACCTTGACCATCTGAGTACAGTCACATTTTGAAGGGGGAGGCGGGGGTAATCTGCAATGTAGAGGGTAGATTAACATTTTGCCAAAATTATTCCTCCTGAAGACGTCGGATCAAAGCTGAGCAATGCTTTTATTTCTCCTCATCTGACGCTCTACCGACTTTGTATTAATTCAGTTCTGTGCATGTGGCAAAGCAGAAATGTGTTTACCTTTCAGTGTTTGGAAAAAAAAATGTCTCCAGGTCTCTTGTGCTTTTCTTAAGAAACACAAAAATAACACATGTCTACTTTGGCCCTCAGGATAAAGAAAGTGTTGCATGGCATCGCTACTGTGCAATATTTTAAATAGTTAAGATATATTAGGGTATTGTAAAGTGATTGTTACAGCTTAAAACTAAGATAAACTGATGTTGAGAAGCTGTGGCCACCGTCTTGAATTTGTTTTGCTCCAAAAGTTAATCATTTGTAGATGCACAGTGATCATTTCCTGAAGGTTTAATTAAAATCTGCCCAGGGATTCATGGAATAAAAGCACTTGTTATAAAAAGCCAAACACAATAAATATGCAAACAAAACCTTTGTGCTCAAAATTTAATTATTGATCATGCTAACAGAACATGTATGTGCAGATTTTTGATTTTAAACTTTGTGCGAACATTATTGATGCTCAGTGAATAAATCTCTAACAGTGTTGCACGTTCTCCGTTTTTGTTTTGGTTCTGTTATGTGGTTGACACAAATAAAAGTGAATATGGCATTAATTTAATGAAAGTAAAGTTCACATTATTGCCCCCTTGCTTCTAGGTCTTCAAAAATAATAATTGACCTCGATGACCTAAATGAGCAATTAGTTTGTTCCTCCGCATTATGTTTAAACCAGATTTAAAGGTTTTATAACCCTTTCTTTACAGGTCTCTGCTTGTCACTGAGCTGTGGTGAACAGAAATGAGATCTCCATTAAAACATCACCCGGTCTGGTCATGCACAAAATGTTTGCTACTGAAGCGGTAATAAGCCATGGCAGTGACTCAGTGGGAGCTCTGTGTGAGCAAATGGACAAAAGAAAAGGAGCCACAATAGATAAAACTCAGACTTAAACCTGAATTGACACATCGCTACAGCTCTTCCTGTACATTCAGAGAAGGATGGAGTAGGCCTATTGTCATTTACTTCAACGTACTGTATTTGTTGCAAGATTATTAAACCAAGAAGAGTGCATAGGAATTATTTATTTAACAGCTGTTTGACATTTGGTAAATTATTTCAGCCCAACAGTGGAATAATCTTCTCATAGGTTGATAAGCTGCAGTAATGTGTGTTTTAACGCAGGCCGTGCTAATTCCAGCCTGGCCTTTGGTACGTGCGAAGCAGCCCCTTTAAAGAAGGCTCGCCGTTTGAAGCCTGCTGGTCGAGCCGTTCAAAGCTGCAGCTGTTTTTGGTGTCGTTTGACAGCTTTAATTGATGTTTATTTTGGCATCGAGTTTCATTCCTTTCATGCAAATGTCCTGCATGCGGTGAATTGGGTCAGGGCCGCACTAGGTGGGCACAGTCTCTGTGTACTCGGATAAGAGCAAAGTGCTTAACGAATTTACATTTTAGATCACAGAGCTCCAGGCGAGCGCAGCGCAACAAAAAGGAGCGATACTGAAGCTTGCAGTGGAAGTCTGTTTGTGATTTGATAATGGGCGGTGAAAACGTTCTGTAGCGCATTAAATATATTCATATACAAAAGAAGCTTTTTCTTCAGCTTCCAGACGCTGGTAATGGAGCTTAAATTGATATGTGCACCTTAGCCTCCTGTCAAAAATGAATCGTTTAACATTTATCTACAAAACGCATCCATGCTTCATGTGTAAGCATGCTGGTTCTGCTTAGTTTGTTGCTGCCATGTCTTTCCACCTGCAGGCCTGCTGAGTGCCAGCCATCTCCAGACGTTCTGGCTCCGAAGCATGTGTCCACCACCCCATCTCACTCCAAACCAACGCCCTCCCCCATTCTATGATCATTTTCCCTCCACGAGAGCTGACATCACCATGGAGGCATGCAGGGGCCCTCTTCATCTGTTCCCAATTACAGCCTCGTAGAGCTCCTTCATGGAAAAAAATTTAGGCTGAGAGGAACAACCTGAGACCTCAACTGGTGGTGAGGCTAAGCCACCAGCATGTCCGATAAGGTGCTGATGTATTGTCCTTAAAATATGGAGGAGAAACTGCCTTGTTGACCATGATGGTGTTGTACCCATGTTTCTGGTGATTGTGCGAGAGCAGAAACCCAAATGAATGGAAGCCAAAGTTGGTATTGTACCAACTATCAAAATTTCCAGAAATGTCTTCAGAATCCGCTCATTCTCAATCAGTTCATCTGGACAATTTCTTTTTAGTAGAAACGTTTCACCCTCACTCCAGAGGGCTTCGTCAGTCAGAGCAGTCCAAAGCAAACTGAAGCTACCCCACCAAGTAAACAACTTAAGTGGACCAACCAGTTTGCTGTAGCCAAGATGGTTTCTGGGGGCTTGTCCCTCGTCGACTCCTCCCAGGCAGGCAGACATGTCCAAAGTGGTTCAAGACCAGAAAGTTCTTCAGAATCATTTCCCAGTTGGTCAATAAAGTAAAGTAAAGTGCTATGTGTTGTCATCGATGTATGTTCCCATGCAATGGTGAAATTGGTTCTCTGCGTTTAACTCATCACACCTGGTGGAGCAATGGGCAGCTATGTAAGCACCTGGGGAGCAATTAAGGATTACCGGTAGGTGTCTTGCTCAGAGACACCACGACATGTGGGAATGGCCGGGGATTGAGCCTGGGACATTCAGGTCCAGAGTCGGCTGCCCTATACCTCGGCTCCATAAGCACCAGAGCTTTGATTGATGGGAAGAGATTTAGACTTTAATCAGAGAGCATGCGTTTAATTCGAAACTAAGTTTCACTACTATTTTAGGGTCAGAGTTTTGGTTCCAAAAATCATGCATCAAAGTAAAATTCAGAAGATCAGGATCAACACAAAGATGGTCTACTGTGAGGTTACTGTGGTCATGGATGTGCTATGCTAACAACAGCAATCACTTCTTTTTAGTTTCCAAAAGCCTGTTTTCATGGGCTATTTTGTTCCTCCTTTTGTTAAACCTGCAAACTGTCATGCCTGTTGGTTTTGTTACTGTGGGGATTCTGGGGTTTTGTCACTCCTAACTCTTTCTTGCATCTCCTGGGTGGCAGGGTGGAGCCAATTATCCACAGCTGTTTCCAGTCTGCTGACGAGGAGCTCTCAGTACTTAAGGCTGTTTGATCAACTTTGCACTGCTGGAACATCGTCCATTACTTGGAACTGCTACCTACAAGATTTCCATAAGACAACAACAAAACCTCTTTCCATCCAGCCCATAGGTCCAACCTGCCACTCTCCACCTGTATCCTCCACCCACCTGGTCTCCTTGGCCTTCCCTATGGCCCTCGCTCACAACCCTTGTAAGAAGAAAAGACAAGTAAGCTTAACAATTACACGTTTGGACAACAACCAAATCTCTTCAGAACCATGCTCACCAAATCTCTTCTCCTGCAGCTCCCTCCCTCATGCATTCCCAAGATTCACTTCTGTAAATTCATTCATTCATTCATTCAACCTTTATTTATACAGGCTAGCCTCGTTGAGTCACGGGGACTCATTTACAAGAGGGACCTGTCTCACTCACACCAAACAACCATCCACTCTCACACTCACACCTAGGGTCAATTTAGAGTCACCAATCAGCCTAACAAGCATGTTTTTTGGTCTGTGGGAGGAAACCGGAGTACCCGGAGGAAACCCACGCATGCACGGGGAGAACATGCAAACTCCACCCAGAAAGGCCCCGGACCGGGATTTGAACCGGCAACCTTCTCGCTGAGAGGCAACAGCTCTACCAGTTGTGCCAACGTGCTGCCCTACAGTTTACCTCTACTGTTTGGTCTGTGTCTCAGTGGGTCCTCGGAGTATAATGAAATCTAACTAAAGTGTGATACATGAAGCTCAAAACAACAAAATAAATAAAAGTGGGGGTTAAACATCAAATTTGCAAACGAACCTTAGCTGATCTGAATCAATGTAGCAGAGTATGTTAAATTTTTTCTGATGTCACTGGGAAGGAAGAAATTGCCGGTCAATGAATCAAAAAGGCGTTCAATACAAGATGAAAAAAAATTTTTTTTTTCATTTACAGTACTAAGAAATTCCCAGTTCTGGTATTCTTGTTGCCAAACGAAGCAACATTAACTCCTTCAGGATTGTAAAGTTAATTAACCTCTTGGAGCCTGAAAGATTCTCCTAGAACTGTGATTTCTATCATGTGAAAATGAAAAAATTTTGGATTTCCATCAAACATTTCTCAAATACGCATGTTAAAAATATTCACAAAACAAAGTCTCAATGAACTCTAGCTTGTCAAATGTGCAAGTAATGTCTAACAGAGTGGGAAAACTCAGCAAGTGTGTGTGTGTATGTGTGTGTGTGTGTGTGTGTGTGTGTGTGTGTGCGTGTGTGTGTGTGTGCGTGCGTGCGTACGTGTGTGTGTGAAGTTTAAAATGTACAATTCGTAGTATTTTGTAGATATTATAAACCGTTCAAGTAAATGCAGTTTAAACATGGTAATAAACCAAAACTCAGTAGGCAAAGATGAATTTCTCACAGCCAGATTGTGTTGAGATCCAGATGCTCTCCAGATGTTTCCCAACATGCAAAGTGAAGCAGAACTGATTGTACACTATCCACCATAAACACACATTTGAAAAGCAGAAAACTGCGAAACATTTATGGAAAATGTCTCAAAAGTACAAAGTATAAAGTTTTGTGCAACTCTGTGTATAAAATGTAATAAAATGGCTCAGATGAGAATTGTGTATGCACAAACATTATTACAGTAATGTGAATTCAGATTTGTTAAAACCGGTTGTGATCAGCAGGGATAGATGGAAGTTGGTTCACCTTAGGGGTGGGTGAGGATTTTCCTTGACGTCTGTCTTTCGTTTACTTTCAATATTTGTTTAACAGATTTCAGTTTAAAAATATAATTAAAATGTGTATTTTTATTCCATTTTTGATATGCTTTTACTCCTCTCA
>JBBPBX010062690.1:0-20750 GCA_038048925.1 Garcialebias charrua
TGTCAACTTGACCCATTTCCCACAGTTCTTGTTAAATCCTGTCTCCCGTCTCTGCTCCCTATCATCACTAATATCATCCACTCCTCCCTAACCTCTGGCATTGTTCCCACAGCCTTCAAATCTGCTGCCATCACCCCCATCATCAAGAAACCAGGTCTTGACTTCACCAACTTCAGTAATCTTCGTCCGATCTCCAATCTGCCCTTCATCTCCAAGATCCTTGAAAAAACTGTTGCTAGTCAACTTCACTCTCACCTGTCCAACAACAACATTTATGAAGAGTTTCAATCTGGATTTCGCCCCCACCATAGCACCGAAACAGCTCTAGTAAAAATTACTAACGACCTTCTTCTTGCTGCTGACTCTGGTCTTCTGTCCATCCTCATTCTTCTTGATCTAAGTTCTGCCTTCGACACCATCTGTCATTCTATCCTCCTCAACAGACTAACCTCCATCGGCATCTCAGGTACCCCGTTAGACTGGTTCACCTCCTATCTCTCTGACCGCACTCAATTCATTCAGCTTAAATCCTTCCGTTCCCAGTCTTCCCCTGTCTCCACGGGTGTCCCCCAAGGCTCTGTCCTCGGACCCCTCCTCTTCATCATTTACCTCCTTCCTCTAGGCCACATCTTCCGCAAACACGGCGTCCATTTCCACTGCTATGCTGATGACACGCAGCTCTACTTGTCATCAAAACCTAACTCCACCCACCCTCCCTCCATCCTCACCGACTGTCTCAACGAGCTAAATCACTGGTTTTCTAACAATTTCCTTCAACTAAACAGCAACAAAACAGAAATCATTCTCGTCGGTACCAAAAACTCTATTTCAAAATCAGAACATCTTCTCGTCCCCCTTAACAACTCTCTGCTATCCCCCTCCCCTCAGGTCAAGAGCCTCGGTGTCATCCTCGACACCACTCTCTCCTTCACTTCACACATCAACAATATTACTCGGTCTGCTTATTTCCACCTCCGTAATATTAACCGTCTCCGTCCTTCTCTCACACCCCGCTCCACAGCCATCCTGGTGCACAGTCTTGTGACTTCCCGTATTGACTACTGCAACTCCCTTCTCTACGGCCTCCCCAACAAATCTCTCCACAAGTTACAGATGGTCCAGAACTCAGCTGCCCGTGTCATCACTCAAACCTCCTACTATAATCACATCACTCCTGTCCTGCAGCAGCTCCACTGGCTCCCGGTTAAATCACGCATCATCTTCAAAATTCTACTTCTCACGTTCAAATCTATCCACAACCTTGCCCCTCCTTATCTATCTGACCTCCTACAAATCTCCATCCCATCACGCTCTCTCAGATCCTCCTCTTCACTACATCTCCATGTACCCTCTGCCCGCCTCTCCACCATGGGGAGCAGGGCCTTCACCTGCTCTGCCCCTCACCTCTGGAACGCCCTACCGCCAGACCTTCGAAACACCACCTCCCTCTCTCTGTTCAAGACTGCCCTGAAAACCCATCTCTTTAGACTAGCTTATCACTAACTTTGCTAAATGTATTTTATCTTACCATTTTATATCCTTTATGCATTTTATATTTCAATTTGTCACTGATAATGTTTGCTCTGTATTACACTGTGTTGGTTTGTTAAGTGTCCTTGGGTGTCATGAAAGGCGCTTTTAAATAAAATGATTATTATTATTATTATTATCTTTGTGCAATTACAGCTCACCATAACAGCATCATCATCACAGCATCTACATCACCATCACAGCATCACCATCACATCATCACCATCACATCATCATCACAGCATCATCATCACAGCATCACCATCACATCATCACCATCACATCCTCACCATCACATCATCACCATCACAGCATCACCATCACATCATCACCATCACATCATCACCATCACATCATCACCATCACAGCATCACCGTCACATCATCACCATCACATCATCACCATCATCACCATCACAACATCACCATCATAGCATCACCATCATAGCATCACCATCACAGCATCACCATCACAGCATCACCATCACAGCATCACCATCACAGCATCACCATCATAGCATCACCATCACAGCATCACCATCACATAATCACCATCACATCATCACAGCTCACCATCACATCATCACCATCACATCATCAGCATCACCATCACAGCATCACCATCTCACCATCACATCATCGCCATCACATCATCGCCATCACATCATCACCATCACAGCATCACCATCACATCATCACCATCACAACATCACCATCATAGCATCACCATCATAGCATCACCATCACAGCATCACCATCAATGCATCACCATCACACCATCACAACATCACCATCATAGCATCACCATCACAGCATCACCATCACAGCATCACCATCACAGCATCACCATCACAGCATCACCATCACATCATCACCATCACAACATCACCATCATAGCATCACCATCATAGCATCACCATCACAGCATCACCATCACAGCATCACCATCACACATCACCATCACAACATCACCATCATAGCATCACCATCACAGCATCACCATCACATCATCACCATCACAGCACATCACCATCACAGCATCACCATCACAGCATCACCATCACAGCATCACCATCACATCATCACCATCACAACATCACCATCATAGCATCACCGTCATAGCATCACCATCACAGCATCACCATCACAGCATCACCATCACAGCATCACCATCACAGCATCACCATCATAGCATCACCATCACAGCATCACCATCACATAATCACCATCACATCATCACAGCTCACCATCACATCATCACCATCACATCATCGCCATCACATCATCGCCATCACATCATCACCATCACATCATCACCATCACAGCATCACCATCACATCATCACCATCACAACATCACCATCATAGCATCACCATCATAGCATCACCATCACAGCATCACCATCAACGCATCACCATCACACCATCACAACATCACCATCATAGCATCACCATCACAGCATCACCATCACAGCATCACCATCACAGCATCACCATCACAGCATCACCATCACAGCATCACCATCACATCATCACCATCACAACATCACCATCATAGCATCACCATCATAGCATCACCATCACAGCATCACCATCACAGCATCACCATCACAACATCACCATCACAACATCACCATCACAGCATCACCATCACATCATCACCATTGTAGGAGCCATATAAAGGATTTAAGTTTAAAAGAAATGTTTATTTTTGTTGCCTGAATTGATTCTGTGAGTTACAGCCAGGTTCTATTGTTTGAAGAAAAATAAGCATTTGGAATTGTATGCTGTTGAAGCTTATGACGTGGTGCCTTCTGATTGGCTGTTGAAATGGGTATAAATATGACGTAAGCATTCGTTTATTCAGTAGAAGTCTGGCACCCGAAGAGTAACACAGTCTTTTGACCGTCACTTTCTATTTGTTTTGAATCTGTATGCCTTTTTTTTGTGTATATTTTTATTAAGTTCAGTAAAGACACAAATATAATCGCTGGATTCAAGACCTCCTTTTTTGAAGAAATGTGTCGCGTATGAAAGAGCTTGAAGGGGCTAGATTAGTGAGAGCTTCTGCACTTACATCAAGTCAAAAGACTGAACATCAAGTCAAAAGAACTCTCATTCAGGACTCTTTCAAGACCAAGACAGAAAGGAAAGAGGACTTAGGACAATCTGAGAGTCGACTCCATCAAGGACCTTGCCGGAGTTGAAAAATAAAAGCTGCGAGCGCCGCCGTTGAGAGCAACAGAAACTTCAGGTTGGTTGCTAAGCAACAAAAAACGGTTGGTTGTTAAGCTAACAGGCGAACGGAGCCAGCATCTCCATTAACCCCGTGAACTGTGAAACAGAAATCCTACACATAAAGGAACTCTTTCACACACGTTTGTGTGATCGTTTTAGAAGAGTTAGAAGCTGTGGAAGCTCACAGTTTGTGTGTAAAGATTTAAAAGTAAAGTAAACGGGAAAAGATGTCAGACGTTGGTGAAGTTGCGGCCGTTGGCCAGAAGAGGGAGCCAAAGCCCACAGAACAAGCTGTTGATGAGAAACTCATGAGATTAAAAGTAGCCAGAAGAGGAAAACTTTCACAGTTGACAAAAGAGAAGAATAACATTGAAAGATTGAAACAAAATGAATGCAATATTGATTTTATAGATGAAGAATCTTTACCAAACTTTGTCAAATGCCTGGGAGAGTATAAAAACATTAATGAAGAACTGTGTGAACTGTTAAATGAAGAGGATAAATGCAAAGACCAAGATGTGTTCCAGCATAGACATTCTGAGTTTAAACTTTTCATACAAAGCATTATACAATGGATACACGATGTAATATGCCCTCCAGAGGATGATGTTGGTCCACACAACAGTGTTTCAAAGGCTAACTCAGTTGCAAGTAGTACATCACAAGGATCAAGTACAACTTCAGCGCGGCTGAGAATTAAAGCAGAACATGAAGCACTCTTAGCAAGAGCAGCAGCTATGAAAAAGAAAGAAGCAATTCAACAAGAAGAAGCTCGTCTAAAATTTAGAATAGAGCAACTAGAAATTGAAACAGAACTTGCTATTTCAGATGCAAAATTAAAGGTGTATGAAGAGTTTGAAGACGCTCAGAAGTCTGAGGTCGATTCTTTTCAAGCTGCTCCAAAACTCAGAACTGAGCCTGTTCATTCTGCAGGCAAATTAGAAAAACAAGAAACATTCTCAGAGGATGGACAACAGGCAAATCTCAACCCTCCTGTATCAAAGAGCACTCCAACACATGTCCAGTGTTCTGATGCTTTTTCAGCTGATCTGTTCCAGGTTCTGCAGCAACAAAATCACCATACTGAAATGCTCATAAAACAGCAAGGTTTGTCCCGACTTCCTCAGAGAGAAGTTCCAGTATTTACGGGTGACCCCCTTACCTACAGATCCTTCATAAGAGCTTTTGAGCATGCCATAGAGAACCAAACGGATAGCCAACAAGATCGTTTGTATTATTTAGAACAGTTCACAGGCGGAGAACCGCTGGAACTTGTACGTAGTTGTGAGCACATGAAGCCAGACAGAGCTTATAGAGAAGCAAGGGTTTTGCTTGATCGACACTATGGAGATGAGTTAACCATTTCCACAGCATATATCAAAAAAGCTATGGAATGGCCTCAAATAAACCCAGATGACAGAAAGGGGCTGAATACATTTGCATTATTTCTGATTGGATGTTCCAACACATTAACTGATGTGGACTACATGTGTGAAATGAACAACCCAACAAACATGAAAAGCATATTGTGCAAACTTCCATATAAACTGAAAGAAACATGGAGAAGTCATGCTTACAACTTTAAAGAAAGAAAAGGAACACCAGCCAAGTTTCCTGATCTTGTGGAGTTCATCTACAAACAAGCAAAGATTGCCAATGATCCGTTATTTGGAGATATTCTTGATGTCTCTCCAGGTAGTCAAAGTGGTGCACAAAAGAAATTTGACCAAGTTAAAGGCCTTTCAAAGAGAAGCAGTTTTGCTGTGAATATATCTCCTGCTGAAAAGGATGCAACAAAGAGTCAACATGATGAAACTTCATCATTCAAAACAAGTGCTTTTCAAAGCCCATGTCTTTACTGTAAGAACAGCCATGCTTTGAGTGTTTGCAACAAAATTAAAGAAAAGCCTTCGAAAGACAGAATACAGTTTCTGAAATCACAAGGTCTTTGTTTTGGATGTCTAACTGCAGGTCATTTATATAAAGACTGTAGAAAGAAGGCCTCATGTTCTGACTGTTCTCTTAAGCACCCCACTATTCTACATGTGTTGAAGCAGGACGTTGTATCAGAAGAAAACAACGTGGATGACAACCCACAAAACACATGTGAAGTTACAAGTGCTCTTGTGTCTGCCGGTTGTAAAAGTGAAGTCACTGGGGCCGGGGAAAATGAATGCATACTTCCCATTGTACCTGTGCAGATAAGACACAAGAAAAACAAGAAGATCATTAAGACTTATGCATTCCTGGATCAAGGTAGCACAGCAACCTTTTGCACCGTGGATCTTGCGAATAAGTTAAATATTCGAGGGAAAAAGAAAGAAATCCTTCTCCGCACTATGGCACAGGAACAGAAAGTCTGTAGTTGTGTTCTTACAGATTTAGAGGTCTGTGGTCTCGATGAAGAAGACTTCATCACGCTGCCAGATGTGTACACTCAACCAGACATCCCTGCAACAAGGGGTAATATACCAAAAGAGCAAGATTTGGAGAGATGGCCTTACCTGAACCAAGTTCATCTTCCCAGACTAGAGTTAAATATTGGACTTCTCATTGGTGCTAATGCTCACAAGGCTTTGGAGCCATGGAAGATCATCAACAGCCAGAATGATGGACCATATGCTGTGAAAACAGCTCTGGGTTGGGTGGTAAATGGACCAGTCAGCAGATGTCAAGGTATGGACTTATGTGCCACTAAAAAACAAGATTTTCTTGTCAATCGTATATCTGTATTGAACATTGAAGACATGCTGATGAAGCATTACAATGCAGATTTCCCAGAGAGACAGTATGAGGACAAACAAGAACCATCTCAGCAGGATAAGCAGTTCATGCATGCTGTAACTACATCAGCACAGCTCACAGATGGTCATTATTGCATCAAGCTGCCTTTGAAAGATGACAATATGATAATGCCACACAATGTTGAACAAAGGCTCAACTCTTTAAAAAGAAAGCTCAGTAGAAATCTGAAGAAGGACAAACGTATAGATGAGCTGAGACCCCTTCTGGCACCAGAGACGGATAAAGAAAAAGACAGAGTCCCAACAACTCACTCTCCGCCCAAGAAGAAAAGGAGTGAAACAAAGAAACATTGTGCCAACTCAGATGAAGATGATGACGAGCATGTTCATATGAAAAAACACAAAAATGAGAAGGCAAAGGAGGCAGGAAAGCATAAAGACAAAAGACAAAAGGGAAATAAAAAGAAAGCAAAGAAGGATGCTAGTGGTTCAACCAATCTGTTTGAAAAGTTTTTGCTAAACTGTGAAACTAAAGATCGAGCTCCTCGCAGGCCACCACCTCATCCACCTGCTGTAGAGAAAAGCAGCAGCAAGCCCACAAAGTTAACAGGAAAGACTGAAAAGTTTTCCAAGCCTGTTAAGAAGTCTGCTACTCAGAAACCAGACCACGAGAAGACGAGAGGACCAAGCAACAAGAGGCTTCCAGACCGGGACCATAGTTCTGGCTTTAGCCTGGACAGTGACGAACGAGAAGAGGAATGCACGGGAAAAGCACGACCTACAGATGATTTCAGAGAACGAAAGGAGAGGCCTGAGGACGTGCAGCATCCAAGCTGGGAGAAGAAAATATCAGCTGATGATAGGAGGAAGAGGAGAGAGGACAGTGAGCCCAGACTCTATGTGGTCTGTGATGAAGATCAGGAGCCACCATAGAGCTCTGATAAATCTGACAAGAGTCAAGCCACTTTGAGTCTTGGAATGGACCTCAACATGGACTGGATGACTCTGGACGACTTCCAGACGCATCTGAATGGAGAATAAAATTTTTCATTAAGAGACTGTTTTGTAACCAAATTAAGCAAGCTTTTGTTTGATAAGTTACTGAAATATTTATGGCTCCAATTTAAGTTGAGTTAGTAATTGATATGTTAATACATAGTCAATTAGGGGCCGGAAAATGTAGGAGCCATATAAAGGATTTAAGTTTAAAAGAAATGTTTATTTTTGTTGCCTGAATTGATTCTGTGAGTTACAGCCAGGTTCTATTGTTTGAAGAAAAATAAGCATTTGGAATTGTATGCTGTTGAAGCTTATGACGTGGTGCCTTCTGATTGGCTGTTGAAATGGGTATAAATATGACGTAAGCATTCGTTTATTCAGTAGAAGTCTGGCACCCGAAGAGTAACACAGTCTTTTGACCGTCACTTTCTATTTGTTTTGAATCTGTATGCCTTTTTTTTGTGTATATTTTTATTAAGTTCAGTAAAGACACAAATATAATCGCTGGATTCAAGACCTCCTTTTTTGAAGAAATGTGTCGCGTATGAAAGAGCTTGAAGGGGCTAGATTAGTGAGAGCTTCTGCACTTACAACCATCACATCATCACAGCTCACCATCACATCATCACCATCACATCATCAGCATCACCATCACAGCATCACCATCACATCATCACCATCACAGCATCACCATCACAGCATCACAATCACACCATCACAGCATCACCATCACATCATCACCATCACATCATCACCATCACAGCATCACCATCACATCATCACCATCACATCATCACCATCACAGCATCACCATCACATCATCACCATCACATCATCCCCATCACACCATCACCATCATAGCATCACCATCATAGCATCACCATCACAGCATCACCATCACAGCATCACCATCACATCATCACCATCACAGCATCACCATCACAGCATCACCATCACATCATCACCATCACATCATCCCCATCACACCATCACCATCATAGTATCACCATCATAGCATCATCATCATAGCATCACCATCACAGCATCACCATCACATCATCACCATCACATCATCACCATCACAGCATCACCATCACATCATCACCATCACATCATCCCCATCACACCATCACCATCATAGCATCACCATCATAGCATCACCATCACAGCATCACCATCACAGCATCACCATCACATCATCACCATCACAGCATCACCATCACAGCATCACCATCACATCATCACCATCACATCATCCCCATCACACCATCACCATCATAGTATCACCATCATAGCATCATCATCATAGCATCATTGTGGGGCGGTCGTGGTGTAGTGGTAATGGCAGTCGTCTCCCGATCGGAAAGTTGGTGGTTCGACTCCCGGGACCCGCACCATGTGTCGTTGTGTCCTTGGGCAAGACACTTAACCCTGAGTTGCTCCCGGTAGGACTGGAAAGCACCTTGCATGGTAGTCTGCCGCCACCGGTTTATGAATGTGTGTAGCATTCAATATATGTGTAGCACTTTGAGATTTTCAGTAATGAAAAGTGCGTTATAAATTGAATTAATTATTATTATTATTATTATCATCACCATCACATCATCCCCATCACACCATCACCATCATAGCATCACCATCACAGCATCACCATCACAGCATCACCATCACACCATCACAGCATCACCATCACAGCATCACCATCACAGCATCACCATCACACCATCACAGCATCACCATCACCATCACAGCATCACCATCACAGCATCACCATCACAGCATCACCATCACATCATCACCATCACAGCATCACCATCACAGCATCACCATCACAGCATCACCATCACAGCATCACCATCACAGCATCACCATCACAGCATCACCATCACAGCATCACCATCACAGCATCACCATCACATCATCACCATCACATCATCACCATCACAGCATCACCATCACAGCATCACCATCACATCATCACCATCACAGCATCACCATCACATCATCACCATCACAGCATCACCATCACAGCATCACCATCACATCATCACCATCACAGCATCACCATCACATCATCACCATCACAGCATCACCATCACAGCATCACCATCACAGCATCACCATCACAGCATCACCATCACAGCATCACCATCACAGCATCACCATCACATCATCACCATCACATCATCACCATCACATCATCACCATCACAGCATCACCATCACAGCATCACCATCACAGCATCACAGCTCACCATCACAGCATCACCATCACAGCATCACCATCACATCATCACCATCACATCATCACAGCTCACCATCACATCATCACCATCACAGCATCACCATCACAGCATCACCATCATAGCTCAACCATCACAGTCCATCTTATATTCTATCTTCAGTTTTACAAGAATGGAGCATTTCAGTGGGCAGCATCCCTGATTTGCATAAGAATCCCCGTCCCTGGCCGAGGACATGCCCCCCCCCCCCACCACCACCATCTGTAATCATTGTCCTGCAGGCCAGCTTGCAGGATATACACATGCACGCACTGGCACAACATTCACTGGAAAGACCACCACTACAGCACAGACTACAGATCAGATGTTTCTACAGCACTGCTAAGCCACAGTTTTTACAAATTAAACACTGCTGTTAGATATAATGCTGATTTTTATTAAACTATTTTTAATACAATTCATGTGAAGCTGCTACAAGTAATACTGGTTTTTCAAGTACTGTATATGTTGTTGTTTGTACAACGGTTTTTACATGTAGTTTTACTACCAACATTTTTAATGTTTTTTTTTGTTGTATTTAAATGTATTACTATTTCAAACAATATTACATTTTTTATGTAATTGTGTTTTTACATGTACCATGCTTTGACATGTTGTTATATGCATCTTTACATGTTCCATATGTGTCTTTAGAATCGCTTCTCTGTTTTTTGCAGATGATGTGGTCCTACTGGCTTCATCAGCTCGTGATTTACAACTTTCACTGGAGCGGTTTGCAGCCGAGTGTGATGCGGCCGGGATGAGGATCAGTTCCTCCAAATCCGAGGCCATGGTCTTGAGCCGGAAAAGGGTAGCATGCCCTCTCCGGGTCGGGGAGGAGGTCCTGCCCCAAGTGGAGGAGTTTAAGTATCTCGGGATCTTGTTCACGAATGAGGGAAAACTGGAGCGTGAGATCGATAGGCGGATAGGTGCAGCGTCCGCAGTGAAGCGGGCGCTGTACCGGTCTGTCGTGGTGAAGAGAGAGCTGAGTCAAAAGGCAAAGCTCTCAATTTACCGATCGATCTACGTTCCCACCCTCATCTATGGTCATGAGCTTTGGGTTATGACCGAAAGAACAAGATCTCGGATACAAGCGGCTGAAATGAGTTTTCTCCGCAGGGTGTCTGGACTCTCCCTTAGAGATAGGGTGAGAAGCTCAGTCATCCGGGAGGGACTCGGAGTAGAGCCGCTGCTTCTCCACATCGAGAGGAGCCAGTTGAGGTGGCTCGGGCATCTGGTTAGGATGCCTCCTGGACGCCTCCCTGGTGAGGTGTTCCGGGCATGTCCCACCGGGAGGAGACCCAGAGGAAGACCCAGGACACGCTGGAGGGACTATGTTTCTCGGCTGGCCTGGGAACGCCTTGGGATTCCCCCAGAGGAGCTGCTCCAAGTGGCTGGGGAGAGGGAAGTCTGGGCCTCCCTACTTAGGCTGCTACCCCCGCGACCCGACCCCGGATAAGCGGAAGAAGATGGATGGATGGATGGATATGTGTCTTTTATGTTCCATATGTGTCTTTTATGTTCCTGTGTCTTTTATGTTCCATATGTGTCTTTACATGTTCCATATGTCTTTAGATGTTCCTTATGTGTCTTTACATGTTACACGTCTGTCTTCTTTACATGTTCCATATGTGTCTTTACATGTTCCATATGTGTCTTTACATGTTCCATATGTCTTTAGATGTTCCTTATGTGTCTTTACATGTTACACGTCTGTCTTTACATGTTCCATATGTGTCTTTACATGTTCCATATGTCATTAGATGTTCCTTATGTGTCTTTACATGTTACACGTCTGTCTTTACATGTTCCATATGTGTCTTTACATGTTCCATATGTGTCTTTACATGTTCCATATGTGTCTTTACATGTTCCATATGTGTCTTTACATGTTCCATATGTGTCTTTACATGTTCCATATGTGTCTTTACATGTTCCATATGTGTCTTTACATGTTCCATATGTGTCTTTACATGTTCCATATGTGTCTTTACATGTTCCATATGTGTCTTTACATGTTCCATATGTGTCTTTACATGTTCCATATGTGTCTTTACATGTTCCATATGTCTTTAGATGTTCCTTATGTGTCTTTACATGTTACACGTCTGTCTTTACATGTTCCATATGTGTCTTTACATGTTCCATATGTGTCTTTACATTTTCCACATCTGCCTTTACATGTTCCATATGTGTCTTTACATGTTCCATATGTCTTTAGATGTTCCTTATGTGTCTTTACATGTTACACGTCTGTCTTTACATGTTCCATATGTGTCTTTACATGTTCCATATGTGTCTTTACATTTTCCACATCTGCCTTTACATGTTCCATATGTGTCTTTACATGTTCCATATGTGTCTTTACATGTTCCATATGTCTTTAGATGTTCCTTATGTGTCTTTACATGTTACACGTCTGTCTTTACATGTTCCATATGTGTCTTTACATGTTCCATATGTGTCTTTACATTTTCCACATCTGCCTTTACATGTTCCATATGTGTCTTTACATGTTCCATATGTGTCTTTACATGTTCCATATGTGTCTTTACATGTTCCATATGTGTCTTTACATGTTCCATATGTGTCTTTACATGTTCCATATGTGTCTTTACATGTTCCATATGTGTCTTTACATGTTCCATATGTGTCTTTACATGTTCCATATGTGTCTTTACATGTTCCATATGTGTCTTTACATGTTCCATATGTGTCTTTACATGTTCCATATGTGTCTTTACATGTTCCATATGTCTTTAGATGTTCCTTATGTGTCTTTACATGTTACACGTCTGTCTTTACATGTTCCATATGTGTCTTTACATGTTCCATATGTGTCTTTACATTTTCCACATCTGCCTTTACATGTTCTATATGTGTCTTTACATGTTCCATATGTGTCTTTACATATTTCATGTGTCTTTACATGTTCCATATGTGTCTTTACATGTTCCACATCTGTCTTTACATGTTCTATATGTGTCTTTACATGTTCCATATGTGTCTTTATATGTTCCACGTGTCTTTACATGTTCCATATGTGTCTTTACATGTTCCATATGTCTTTAGATGTTCCTTATGTGTCTTTACGTGTTACACGTCTGTCTTTACATGTTCCATATGTGTCTTTACATGTTCCATATGTGTCTTGATATATTTCATATATGTATTTACATGTTCCACAGCTGTCTTTACGTGCCCCGTATTTGTCTTTAAATGTTCCTTATGTGTCTTTACATGTTCCACATCTGTCTTTACATGTTCCATATGTGTCTTTACATGTTCCACATCTGTCTTTGCATCTTCCATATCTGTGTATCTGTCTGACATTGTTTTCTATTCTGTCGTCCCTTTCTGACATAAATTGAAACTATTAAATTGTCAGCTCATGTTTTTAGGATGTATTAGACCTTCTTGTGTTTTCTGTAGCATGCAGTGTTACCACAATGTGTTTCTTGTTCTGCTTTGGAGGACGTGTCCCTGTGTCTGAGGAGGAGGGGGTTGTGGGGAGGTGGGGGTGCACTACCTGTGTTCAGCAGTTCATTTGTCTGTTTTCATGTCTGTGTTCTGACTCTGCTATTCCCAGAGCTGCTGAGGAGACGAGGCAGAGCAGCAAACCGTGCACAGTCAGGGGCCTGTCAAAGACAAGGGCCGGGGGGTGGATTTGTACGCTGCGTGCACACATATTCTACCAAAATACACAAAATAGGGATTATTTAAAAAACATACATCTGCAGCTATTTTCAAAAATCATGAAGAAATTTGTTCCGGTTTCAAATCTGAGCTTTTACAGGTTTGATAAAAAAATTAAAAAAAATAAAGCCTATTCATGTTAGCAAAGAAAGTACTTGAGTGAGAAAGCTGCCCCCCCCACCCCCATCTTACACACATGAAACCCCCACCTCAGTCATAGGACATACACAGGAGAACAAAATGGCCACCGACATTGATTGGTGCTGCTGTTTCACTTCTCTGCCTTCTGGCTCTGCTGGATACAGAGGGAGGGTGTCAGAAGTTGGGGTGAGGGGGTTAACAGGCCAAAGGGAGGTCACAGGTCATATTAATGTGGAGTGAGAACATGCTGTGGTCCAGTGGGGACAGGCTTTACAACCTGACCTGAACTGTTTTCAGCACCTGTCCCTGCATCAGGGCCCTCTAAGTGGTTCTTGATGACTAATTGAAAGCCCCCATGCTCTCATGAGACCCCGGGGACTCGTCTCCCATGATTATTAAAGGTAAGTGACTGTCCCACAGGGCCGGAGTGGTCTGGATGAGGTGGAGTGCAGTGTAGAGCTGTCCCATCAGCTTCTAGGGTTGGACTCATTTTGATTCATTGTTTTTTTTAAAGGAACCAACTCAGAGAGTTCAGATGAACTCAGAAGAGGGTCAACGTAGCCCTGAGAGCAATAACTGATAAAAAAAAGAGTGATGTTTTAATAACTGTTCAGAAATCAGGTGCGAGTGAATCATCATCATGATCACTACCAATTAAATAAGAATATTTAATATAAAATAAGGGATTGCATAAAAAATCATCTATTTTAAAGTGACTCAACTCAGAGAAAAGATTATCAAAAGTACAAGACAGGGGATGATACACGATTTCCAAAGACTTAAACATCGCCAGGAGTTCTACTAAATCCATCGCAAATGAAAGGACACGTGTAAATCTACCAAGAGAGCGCCGTCCTGACAAACTGAGAAGAGAGAGACCACCAACTCACCAGCTGAAGCATCAGCAGGTAACATGGGAGAGACTGAGCATAACATCTGGTGCTCAAGTTCTTCACCAGTCTTCACCATAATGGGATCCATCCATCAAACACGGGGGTCACTGGTGCCCATGTCCAGCCATCACAGTGCGAGAAGCTGGGGACATCCTGGACAGGTCTCGAGTTTATCACAGGGACATCCTGGAGGTCTCAGTCCATCACAGGGACATCCTGGCAGGTCTCAATCCATCACAGGGACACATAAAGACAATCAGCCTAACATGCATGTTTTTGGACTGTGCAGGAAACTGGAGTACCCGGAGGAAACACGCATGCATGGAGAGAACGTGCAAACTCCACCACCATCTTTATTATTTAATATCACCACCTTATAATCTGTCCGTTTTGCTACTTTGATATTTTTGTTCTAAGTTGTTAATTTTTTTTAAAATCTGTATTTCTCTCTTATGTTTGTCTATTGTTGATTGTTCAAGGAAACTCCCATCACAATTTCTTGTTGACTCTGTTCCTGTGTCAAATAAGCACGAGATCCTGAACTGTTTCAATAAACATTTTGTTGCTTCTAGTTCTTTATTTGATACAGTTACAAACGGAAAATCGGCCACTTTATCTAATAATCAGAATCTGGAGGAAGGAATCAGAATCTGTTGGAATCCTGGCAAAAACCAATGCAGATTTGTTCCCGTCTTTGATTTTATACGTCTACCTTATAATGTTTTGCTAGTTTTTTGATACTTTGTTAAAAAAAGAAAAGAAAAAAAAAATCTTTTGTTTTTTTCTCTCTTTTTGTTTTCTATTGTTTATTGTTTGTTTGTTTATTGTTTAATGAAATTCTATCACTGCTGTTCATTGTTCTTTAGTTTTAGCAGGTCGCTTTCGTAAATGAGCCCATGAGGTTCAAAAGATTTACCTGACTAAATAAAGGTTGAATGAATGAATCCCCTTATCTATCTGACCTCCTACAAATCTCCATCCCATCACGCTCTCTCAGATCCTCCTCTTCACTACAACTCCATGTACCCTCTGCCCGCCTCTCCACCATGGGGAGCAGGGCCTTCACCTGCTCTGCCCCTCACCTCTGGAACGCCCTACCGCCAGACCTTCGAAACACCACCTCCCTTTCTCTGTTCAAGACTGCCCTGAAAACACATCTCTTTAGACTAGCTTATCATTAACTTTACTAAATGTATTTTTATCTTCCATTTTATATCCTTTATGTATTTTATATTTCAATTTGTCGATGATAATGTTTGCTCTGTATTACACTGTGTTGGTTTGTTAAGTGTCCTTGGGTGTCCTGAAAGGCGCTTTTAAATAAAATTATTATTATTATGTTGCTGCTGTTGTCATCATTCTTTAGTTTGTAGACAGGTCTCTCAGCTTGTAAATGAGTCCTCGAGGCTCAATGAGATTAACCTGACTAAATAAAGGTTGAATGAAAAAAATATATTAAAAAACTCGAAAATAATTTTTCTAAATGTGAAGTCTAAACCAGCTCTCGTGTATAATGTAATTTACACAATGAAACAAACTGAAACAGAACATTTCATTAGGGAAAATTAATTCTTCAGTCACGTGATAAATTGGCTTTGCGTACGCGCTTACGTCATAGACGTCTAATCTGATTGGTTTTCGAGCACCGACCGGAAGTTCCGTCAGTAAGAGAAACAAAGGGCTGTTTTTAGATAAATACATCATTTCAGTCCAGCTCTTTCCTCGGTGAAGCACTTTTAATGTCTGGTGAACAGTGGGACTGTGTTCCGGGACGGTTTCAGTCACAATAAGGTAAAAAAAAAAAAACTTCAGACACTTTATAACGAAAAACGCTTCGACTAATGAGTCTCAGCTAGCTAGCTAACAGACGGAACCACTACAGTACTGTAGTTCCTTCACACCGGCACCGAAACTACTGGATCATGTAAATGAGGGTTTAGTCATTTGTTTGTTCTGTAGAAACGCAGTCCGGCAGTAATGACCCTGAAGTCCAAACCTCACTCCTGTTACCAATCAATCACCCATATGTATGGTTTCCTCCATGTCTAAATGACAAATTCAAAATGAAAACAAAGGAAGAAAATAGTCCCATTGGTAAAAATAATACAAATTGAAGGTCTCCAAAACTGAAAGCAAGTTAAAAAAAACTACTGTACATTAAAAATCATAGTGACCGTTTTCACTTCTCTCGTCAAAAAACTCGTCAGTAAAATATATTTCTTTATTGTGCTTTTTAAGATTGGTATGAATTAGCTTCCAGCTGACTGGGCTACTACAACAACAACAACAGTAATTATAGACAGGTAGGAAGGTACTTGGTGTGTCATCTGGACAGTGAAGTGCAGGATGCTGTTCAAAGAAAGAGGTCATCCAAGAAGAAATATGACAGTGAGAGGACTCAGGACTGAAGAGAGGAGACCGGAATACAGTATAAGGAGATGAAACGTACTGTAGAGCAATGGGGGAGGTGGCAAAGACAAAGCATAAGGTGTACAATGAGTTGTATGGGAGGCTGAACACTAAAGAGGGAGAGAAGGACTTGTACCAATTGGCAAAACAGAGGGATCAGGTTGGAAAAGATGTGCAGCAGGTTAGGCTTGTTAAAGATAGGAATGGGAATGTTCTAACAAGTGAGGAGAGTGTGACAGGAAGGTGGAAGGATTACTTTGAGGAGCTAATGAATGAAGAGAAAGAAGAGTAGAGGTCATAGAAACTGTGGACCAGGAAGTGGAAAAGATTAGTGAGGGTGAAGTCCGGAAAGCTTTGAAAAGAATGAAGAAGGGGAAGGCAGTAGGACCTGATGACATACCAGTGGAGGTTTGGAAATGTCTTGGAGAGATGGCAGTGAGGTTTTTGACTCAAATATTTAATGGAATATTTGAGGGTGAGAAAATGCCTGAAGAATGAAGAAGGGGAAGGCAGTAGGACCTGATGACATACCAGTGGAGGTTTGGAAATGTCTTGGAGAGGTGGCAGTGAGGTTTTTGACTCAAATATTTAATGGAATATTTGAGGGTGAGAAAATGCCTGAAGAATGGAGAAGAAGTGTGCTGGTTCCCATTTTTAAGAACAAGGGTGATGTACAGAGTTGTAGCAACTACAGGGGAATTAAGTTGATGAGCCACACAATGAAGATCTGGGAGAGAGTTGTGGAAGCAAGACTTAGACAAGAGGTGACTATCTGTGAGCAGCAGTATGGTTTCATGCCAAGAAAGAGCACCACAGATGCATCTTTGCTTTGAGGATGTTGATAGAGAAGTACAGAGAGGGTCAGAAAGAACTCCATTGTGTGTTTGTGGATTTAGAAAAAGCATATGACAGCAGGACATGTATGAGGACAGCAGGACATGTATGAGGACAGCAGGACATGTATGAGGACAGCAGGACATGTATGAGGAGCAGCAGGACATGTATGAGGACAGCAGGACATGTATGAGGACAGCAGGACATGTATGAGGACAGCAGGACATGTATGAGGACAGCAGGACATGTATGAGGACAGCAGGACATGTATGAGGACAGCAGGTCAGTGGTGAGATGTGTTGTAGGAGTGACGGATATGTTCAAGGTGGAGGTGGGAGGAGTAGGAGTGACGGATATGTTCAAGGTGGAGCTGGGAGTGCATCAAGGATCGGCTCTGAGCCCCTTCTTGTTTGCTCTGGTGATGGACCGACTAACAGATGAGGTCAGGCAGGAATCCTCATGGACTATGATGTTTGCAGATGACATTGTGATCTGTGGTGAGAACAGGGAACATGTGGATGTTCCCTGCTAATAATAATAATGTTTGTTTTTTTGTTTTTATGGATGTCAGGATGTCACCTGGTCCAGCTGTGGAAAAGGAGCTTACTCATCATTCCACATTTTTTCTGACCCGGTCTTCTGAATGTCCCGAACACTGACCACCATGAGCAACGGTGCAGTGTCCAGTGACCAGCAGCAACGGCCGGGTCCCACAGAGACACTGCAGTGTCCTCGTGGACCGTATATCTCAATCATCACTAACAGGTCAGCTCAACATTCTTTGAATGTTTGTCTTCTGGCATCCACCAGGAATAGCAGTGGCCACCTCATTTTCCATGGCTCGTTCCCATCAGTTGTCTTTAATACGTTTCTTTCCAGGACCACTAACCTGTTCATCCGAGGAGGAATGCTGTTCTCTGTGGGCGTCTTCTTGGCTCTGGTGTTGAACTTACTTCAGGTGCAGAGAAACGTCACCCTTTTCCCTCCAGACGTCATCAGCAGTATCTTCTCCTCGGCGTGGTGGGTGCCTCCCTGCTGTGGCACCGCCTCAGGTGAGTCAGAGTGCTCTGCAGCGTTACAGTACTTCTCGGCGTGGTGGGTGCCTCCCTGCTGTGGCACCGCCTCAGGTGAGTCAGAGTGCTCTGCAGCGTTACAGATACTTCTCACTGCTCCTCTGTGCTGTTTGATGTCCTGAGAGCTGAGAAACTCTTACGACACATATTCAAGTTGTTGTTGTTTGATTAGTCCCGTTGAGCTCATCTGTCCCAAAAAAACTGTAAATCTGAATAATCTGGAACAAAAAAACATGTTTTTTTTTATGTATTATAGAGATATCTCTTTTTAAAGTTTAAATACTGTATTGGGTTTAGATTGGTTTTAAATATAATTTTATACACAAAATTACATGAATATGAACAAAATGTGTAAACATTTGACATCCATATTTCTCTAACTTTATACAACTACTGTACCAAACATTTTAGGTTTTAACTTGGTTATGGAACAAATATCATTTTTATTCATTAGAAATCATTTTGGTCCCTGTAGTGAGCCTTGTGGAACACCACAGGTTATTCTTCTTAACTACAAAATCTTTGATTCCTAATTGTTCACGTTTATGTAGGAGTAGGAAATGACCAGTTGGGTTAAAGTCTGTAAACAAATGGATAAACACAGCAAATAAAAATAAAAGAACTCCCAGGAGGTCCAGCTCTCTGCAGCTTCCTGAGGAAGTAGAGACGCTGGTGGGCCTTCTTGACCAGACAGGAAGTGTTGGCTCTCCAGGTGCGGTCACTGGATAGATGCACCCCAAGGTACCTGTAGCAGGAGACCACCTCCACAGCTGCTCCTCCGATGTGTAGGGGATGAAGAGGATCCTTGTCCCATCTGAAATCAACCACCATCTCCTTGGTCTTCTTCACAATAATGCAGAGGTTATTGTCTCTGCACCACTGCGCCAGGTGTTCCTCCTCCTACATTAGTACTGCAGGGTAGTACAATTGTAGCATTATCAGCATGCATACTGAGCAGTTTGTTCTGTTTCTTCAGTAAAAAATCTGTGCTTTGTAACAATATATATATTTTTAAAGTCTGTTGGTGTTCTGCAGCCATGACTCCCATGTGGTGTTTTCAGATTACCAGCTGGTACTGGTTCAGCAAAGGCCCTGTTCAGACCTGAAACTAAAGCCTGTCTCACATTAAAACTCCACCACAGTGCAACAGGCTGTTTCATCACTGTGGATGGATCGTCAGTTCTGTGTTCACATTATGGCTCACAGTGACCGCAGTGGCTCCAGTCACTTCTAAAACAATCCTAACAAACTAAACTTAAAGCTACTGTATGCGATTTCTGTATGACCAAAACACAGAAAAATTTTGAACAGGTAAAGCCTTCTGCTCCCTCCCCCTTGCTCTCTGGCTGACCTGCAACTCCGCCTCCTTAGCTCCTCCTCCTCCCAGCGCTGCAGGCTGGGACAGGCGGGGGATGAGCTGCGTGAAGCTGACACCTCACCCACATGAACAAAACTCTGTTTTTATTGGCTGGTTAACAGCTGGTCACTGTGGGTTTTTATAAATGCTTTTATTACCACCGGGAGACGCCAGAGGACTATAGTTTTTTTCAGAGATTACCTGTCAAACATCTATCTATCATAAAACAGTGGCAGAGTGAAGAAATATGTTTAAAAAATAACTTACATACTCCTTTAACCTTCTGATAATCCACCCTGATTGATAAAGTCCCCACAGAACAGATATCATTATAGAGAAGGGCTCTTTAACGCTGCCGTTTTATTTATCTTTAATGTAAAGGGTTAACTTTTTATTTTTTACAATCCGTAGACGTTCAAGTAAAACCTCTTGAGGGTCCACATCAGATTAGTTTGAGGTCCTACAGCCAGCTCAGGACTGACTGGCTTCTGACTAACTAATGGGAACAAGCAGTCTGTAGATGTCCCCCTCATAAAGCTACGGGTCCAGACAACATC
>JBBPBX010062691.1:9069-20750 GCA_038048925.1 Garcialebias charrua
ACTCGTTCGTAAGTCGAGGACTACCTGTATATATATATATATATATATATATATATATATATATATATATATATATGTACTGTATATACAGTATTCCCCTGTCACTGAAGGATTTAAATAGTAAATGTTTGTAGTTTTTGAGATAATTATATTTCTGGACAGGGAATGTGAGTCCCTCGTTTATCGCGGGGGATCTATACCCCGAAGACATGCAATAAGTGAAAAACTGCAAAGTAGAAATAGTAATACAAGTAGTAAGTACAAGTTTATTTTATTATTTATATATTATAAGGCATGTTAAACTCTTCCCACACTCTTGCAATTTTCTAAACAATGTTTCTAAACTCTGTACGCTCTAAAAGGGCACAGAATGTCATGATTTCAGCTTCCTGTCTCCTCTGCTCTTTGCCAACTGCAAGCGCTCTTGGCCACGTCCACTTCACTGTTCAGTACGGTGAACAGATGATCAGCTGCCGTAGGAAGCTTATCCTGCAGTGTGGGCTTCACAAATGTGCAGCAGGTGTTAAATAATTTAAAATATTTCATTTTAAATAAAAATGCCATGCCAATCGTATGGCTCATCCATCAATCAGCCAGTTGTGTGTCATATCCAATCTTGTTTTGAAAAACCGCAACAGAGCGTGTCTGCGATAAACGAACCGCGAAGTAGCGAAGGATTACTTTGTACTTTAAACCTAAACGTTTTTGATGCAAGATATTCAAGTGGTTAGAAGTTACACTGTAGAGAAGAACAGAGGTAGTTTTCTCAGCGTGATGGATCCTGGTGAATGAAGGGAGCAATTTTATCCACCACCAGGTGCAGGGATGGAGCCAGTGGGTGGCCAGTGGTGGCCTTAACAATCATGGATTAATCTTGGACCACTCCAATTGTTTGAGGAAACTACTTTTAAGCAATATGAAAAAGTCAGTTTATATGTATTTATTCATTCATTCATTCATTCATTCAACCTTTATTTAGGCAGGTTAATCCCATTGAGCCTCGAGGACTCATTTACAAGAGAGATCTGCCTACAAACAAAGAATGATGATTATGGTGGTGGCCTCTTGGATTTTGATGGGAAACCCAACTTTTGAACGGAAACTTTCTTACATCTAGATGCAGTCACACACCAAACGGTATCTTTTTTTTCCATGTTATTACACTCACAACATTCAGACAGGTGACAAAAAGGAAGGTATTTCCAGTTCTCCCTTTTCACTCTGCGACGGGACAAAAAGGCCACAGTCGTCTCCTCTATAACAACAAAATTACAGCACAAAGCAACTACAAAGCAACTGCTGAGCCACAACGGACACATAATAAGACAAATACTGTATGATGCAAATAAGATGTGAAAAACATATACCAGTATTGTAAATATTTAAATTCTTTAAAGATTCACAGCTGGTGTCATCAGATACTGTAATCAAACATTAACATGGTGTGCTCAATCCCACACGTGCACAGAAAGTTATACATAATTTTGTGTATGTGGGAAAAAAAAGACTGAATATTTGCATCAGCATATGCTGATGAATATTTATGGCTTTTGAAGAAACATGGTGACCTATAGAGGGCTTAGTGTGTAGGTATCTGAGCAGCTGTGGAAAACTTACTGTTGGAAAAAACAATGAAAACAGAGACATACTGAGCAGATCTGAGGAGTCCAAAAAGTCTATCTATGCAAACTGCGTTTGAGAACTAAATATAGTTTCTTCAAGTCTCTTTATTTTCTCATTTTCAATTTTTCGATTAGTTTCTACCAAGCTGCACTAATGTGATCCAAAAGTCAGTGGTGCATAAAAAAAAGATTATGCAGGCCAGCTTTGAACGAGAGCCGACAGTCTGATACTCAACTAGCACACGGTGGTGAACATCAGCTCGTCTTTATTAAAACATGGCAGCCGACAACCACTTTTCATCTTACTGGAACTGCAGCAGCTGTCAGAAATGACAGAATGAAGGTATTCTTAAAGACTACAGGGAACACGACAAAACTCTTCTGCTAGCTCCATGACGAGCGGCGTGATGGGCTCACTCAGAGAGGTCCAAGTTAATTGCATGAGAAAGCCTACTTGTCTTTGATGTGGTGTCGTGACTTGGCTGTAGAGGCAGCTGGTAGCTCCCAGGCTGCAGCAGCATGACCAGTCAAATCCACAATAATTAAATAAGCCGCAGCTGACTGCTCTGCCAGCAACAAAATAGCTGATGAGAAGAACCTGATCATGGATCAATGCTCAGAAATCTCTGATCCAGGAGCAGCACCAGGACTCTGGACTAAGCCACGAGAGACTTAATTCAAGTTACTCGACCGATCAGTTTGACGCCCTTGCAATGGCATGGAAGAAAGTCAAGGGCAAAACCAAAAATACCCCCTTCTTACTCAGATTAAAGAACCTCTCCACTCATCCTGCGTGGACACAAAGCTTTGCTGCTCCGACGTTTGGAGAATAAAAAAAATTATAGTGAATGAAGTGGTAACCACCTTGACTTCAAATTTTGACAGTAATGTAGCACCGTTGCCATTTATACCACAGCTTGAGACTCGCTACATTTACTGGTCTTTTTTCAAAACAGTAGGGCTTCAAGTATTAGTCAAAGAAATAGATGTACATTAGTCAGTTTCAAATAACTGTTCACTCCATTTTTCATGTCCCTGTGTCATATATGGACAACTCCAGTAAAAAAAAAAAAAAAACACTTGTTCTTTTACCCCATCATGGAAAACCCCTCCATGGATGTTGTGAGCGTGATGACTTGAAAAATAAGTGAGGTACCAATTTTCATTTTGGTACGTGGCTGCATCCAGGAATAAGAAAGTTTCCTCTCAAAACTTTGGGTTGCCACATGAAATTCCAAGATGACCACTGCCTTAATTATATACGTAAACTGACCACCTCGATCTGTTGAGGAAACTGTGCTTTCTAGTTTTATATTTACAAAGTATAAAAATTATACTTTAATTAATTAAATGACGTGTCCCCCTCACATTTGAAAAATATAAATGTGGACCCTGCCCACCACCACTACATTTATTATGTACTATTTAGGGATGCACCGATCCACATTTCTCGCTTCCGATCCGATACTGATACTTAAGAATTGGGTATTGACTGATACCAATACTGTTCCAATACTGTTCAGGTATGTGAATTTTCATAATGAAATTTTTGTACTGAGTTTATTCTTTTTAACATTGTGTGAGATATACCCAATAAAGACACTATTGAGCCTTACAACTGGAGACTCACAAACTGTAACAGCATACAAGAGGGAAGTCTACCATACACATGTCCTTCTCACTCATGGTTCAGCTGGAAAAACTAAAAAAATGCTAAGCATGATGGGAAAGACAACAAAATCCACTTCCTTAGTGGTTAAGGGGAGTGGCTGTGTTGTCTTTCCCATCATGCTTAGCTGTTTTTTTTAGTTTTTCCAGCTGAACCATGAGTGAGAAGGACATGTGTGTGGTAGACTTGCCTCATGTGTGCTGTTACAGTTTGTGAGTTTCCTGTTGTTAAACGCATCAGTGTCTTCATTGAATTTAACTCACGCAATGTTAAGAGTAAGACAGCAGTCACAGAATGTGATGGAACACAAGTGCTCTTTGAAGCTGGATCGGAAATATTGGCAGGTTGGATCTGATGTATCTGATGAAACTGTCTTGTATTGTTCTTTTAAAATGAATGAATAAACATCAAATCAAATATCCAATACTTAAATTATGCTGGTATCGGATACCGATACTGGATTGGACCGGTCCCATCCCTAGTAATATTAGTTCCCCCAGTACTGTTTCTAGTTCCTCAAGAACAAATCCATTCCACTTCATTAATGAGAGAATACTCAAACCATTAAACGTCCACTCCGGGTTTTACTGGCTGCCTACAACAACTCACCGCACTTCATGCAGTGCTTTCTCAAGGTCACTTGACTTGGCAGGGTGCTCATCTCTGAGGGGTATTTTGTTGAAGGGATGGGGGGGCGGGAGGACACCTCTGTGTTGTGCGCTAGATTAGCACCACTTTAGTGCTGGCAGTTGTTGACCGGGGTGAAGGTTGGAGTGGGGGGTGGGGTGGGATGGGATGGGAGTTAGGATGAGTGAGAGAAGTGGAGTGATGCATCTGCAGCATTTTAGCTAGCATGTCTGTATTGTGCTCTGCTATCTTATGCCCCCTTTCCACTCGCTCGGCGCAGAGCGGATCAGTCTGGTCCGGTCTGGTTCAATTCGGATCGGCTCACATGTAGCTCTGTCTCCATTCACTTCTGTAGCCCTTCGGTGGGCGGGGTGTAGGATCCTACTCTCTCACACGTGGTGGAGGTAGTGTTCCCTTAACTATTTTCTTTTGCCATGATATCTATTATGTTCGAGCTCCAACAATACGATCAGCTACGCTTCGGTTTGGTGCGGGCGAGGACAAGCTCAGATGGAGGATCTGTTGTTGTTGTTCTGAAAAGACCCACAATGCACCTTTCCCCAATAAAACCCATACGGAAAAGATATATATAAATTTTATAAAGTTTTTATATGTTTTGTTTGAAACTTATATTTTTTGTATAATGCATTGAAACCAGGTATAAGATCCTTAGTAAATTTGTATAAAATGAAACATATATAATTTGTATACTTATAAGAACAATATATGACAGTAATTTCACATATAATATCCTTAGTAGGAAAATGTACTATTGAACTTACCGGTATATGGGGGTTAGAGTGAGGAGGTGTGGCCAGGACCGTGACATGCAGCTAGCATTAGCATAATATATGCAACATGCTAGCTGCATGTCACGGTCCTGGCCACACCTCGTGACATGCTAGGTGGAGGACTTTTCACCCCCTCCTGAGTGGTAAATTGATATAGCAACATAGGCTAATGTTCAAAGCAGTAACAATTGTCATATTTGTTAATGTTAAACTATCTCAAGTAAGACATATGTATCCAAATTATACTAAAGCAAAAATAATCTCTTTCAACAGGTGCACCTGTGGTCACTGCAGCTTCCTTTCCCCTATAGAAAACGTGTGTTGTAGGGAGACGCCAAAGGTATAACTATGGATTATTTAGCACTTCCTCAAGCCCTAATAAATATACAATATAAATAAACACAACAATAAACCTGGTCTTGAGTACACAGTGCACTTTTATTGTCTTAAAAGCATTTCTCAACCTGGACCTGGGCTGTGAATTACTATGGGTATACTGTACATTACTGTACCAGTAAAAGCACACACAAACTTACCTCAAATTAAAAAAAACAATCGTAAAAAATCTAAACTTTATTCATGTTTCACACCACCTTGAGTTCAAATTAATTTTTACATAGTAAATGTGTTACAATGTAATGCGGATAGTCAACGTGATCAATGAAGCTGCTTGTTCTGTCACCACTAGACCTCTGTATTGATAATTACATTTCCAAATCATACGTGTTCACATCTCTGTAATTATTACAAACTCATGTGTAAATTTACTTTTACTTTTAATTGTTTTAGGTGTGTCAAAATTCTATTTTGTTATGTTTGGACACCCATATAGGGTTTCCGGCAGTTTCCCACAGTTTCCGGCAGCAGTCAGTTTTCGGTAGTGCCGCCATGTTTTGGCTAGCTTCGGTTTGCCTCGGCTTCGACAGTCAGTTCAGTTTCATTTATTTATTCATTTTATAAAAATAGAACACACAACAAACACATGTTTCTTGTATAAAAAAGAAAATATAAAATGAAAGGCGGCAGAAGAAGAAAATATCTTATTATGTCTGCTCCTTTTTAGATAAAAAAACAAACATTTCAAACAATAAGTATATATAAGTAACAATGAAAAAAATGAATAACTCATCTCAATTTTCAAATTTCGAGATATTACACATTGAATTACTGTACTTTGTACATATTTCTTCAACAATTCACTCTTTATCTTTTTTTAAACACAAACATCGACATTGCTTTTTTTATATCACACTCTAAGCCATTCCACAATCCAATTCCCTGGACTGTAGACCGTCCCTTCAAACTAGTTCTGTATTGTGTCTTTACAAATACATCAGTTCCCTTTAGGTTGTAACAGCTTGCGCTTTTAAGAAAATGTGTCTGAATATTTAAAGGTAGTGCATGAGCTTCATACATCATCATTAAAATATGGTAATCTACTAAATCATGGAACTTCAGTAATTTCAACTGAAAAAATAATATACTAGATGGATGACAGTTCTTGCAATAACCCTTATGGCTCTTTTCTGTAAAATAAAAATAGGTTTTGTAATAGTTTTACATGCTTTTCCCCAAACATTAATGCAATAAATTAAATGTGGAACAATGATGGTGTTATACAACAGATACAATGCTTTGTCATTCAATAGGTCCCTAACCTTATACAGTACATCTCTGCAACTATTACAAACTCGTGTGTAAATTTAATTTGACTTTTAATTGTTTTAGGTGTGTCAAAATTCTATTTTGTTGTGTTTGGACACCCAGATAGGGTTTGCGGCAGTTTCCCACAGTTTCCGGCAGCAGTCAGTTTTCGGTAGTGCCGCCATGTTTTGACTAGCTTCGGTTCTAGTGTCGTAGTTAGCTCCGCCCTTTGGCTCCGCCTATTGGAAGTCTCCCCCGCGCGTCAGCGCCTACTGAAAACCTTTTAGTCCACGCCCACCTACCGGATGGGCCCACCCCTCGGGTCGATAAAACCCCTCGACCGGAGTGAATCTATCTCTTCTTCATTCAGCCCGAATGAGAACCTTACTAAATTTTTTGAAATTATCATTATTTTTTCCATCAAGATGGCAAAGACCGGTCCAGGTTGCTCCGCTGGATTGATTCTCAGCTTCGACGGCCACGACACCTGCGAAAGGTGCCTGGGAGCCGAACGCGCGGCCCCGGACAGCGACTGCCCCCCTCTGCGCCAAGCTACCACTGGGCGAGAGGGAAAGACGGGCAGAACTGTTCAACCCCATCGGTGAAGACAAATGGACTCTCCGGGACCGTACGCTACTGGACAAACCGGTCGACCTCGAGGCGGTCACAAAGGACCCCTCTCTCTCAGCAATGAGCCCTAATGCACGACCTGCCCGCCATCATCCACGAGGCGGCCGTGCTGAAGGGACTGTCGGTGCCTACCCCTTCACCGCCCAGGAAAAACATCCTGGCGGGCTTGAGGTAGGGCACCACGTCGCAGCGACGCTCGACTTCGGAGACGCAGCAACGGACTCCGGGGACGTGAGTGGGGTTCAGGACACCACTCCCCCCCCTTCTAGAGAGTGAGGCCTCGGACGAGGACCGTAGGAGCGAATGCTCTGAGGTCCCCTCCCAGCCTCTACCGCCGGACGCCCCCCTGACTCCGATGGGATCCCTGATGCAGGTCCTTCCCGACATCATCCTCGGGGCGGCCGCGCAAAAAGGCCTGACGGTGCCAACCCCCTCTCCGCCCAGGCCGAACGACCTGGCGGGCTCGAGGTTCGGCACCGCGTCACAGCGGCGTCCAGACCCGGTCTGGCCTCGCTTCCCAGCAGTGACGGAGCTCTGGCAGAAAGAGAGACGAAGTCGCCGAGACGGTGAGTGGCTTCATGCCCACTCGCCCGCCATCTCGACAACCAGACGGGGGAGAAGACCGCCGGGACCAGAAACAGCCATCGGCTGCAGCGGGCTCGCGACAACCACAGCAGCCGGCTTTTCAAACAGAAGCAGCAGCGACCGTGGGACGGTGAGCAACACGCTCCACGAGGCCGCGGCTACCAGGCCCGTGGCGGCTATCAGGGCAGAGGCGGCCAGAAGCAGAACCCCTACAGCCGACCGCCTCAGCAGAAATGTCTCGTTGCGGGAAGTGTGTAATATCAATAAAGAGCGAAATGTTTTGAATAACGTTTTCTCTCATGTTTCGGGCTTGTCTGTCGGGCCGTATAACCCCTCAGCCGCACGACTACACATGCTTCCCACCACACAAAAGCTAACCTCGAGTAAGATAGCTCAAACAAGGTAACAATTAATAAATGTTTCATGTTTGGTGAACTCGTTAATTTTAACTCTGAACCGGGTAATGAAACCCGTCCGCTGCTAAAATTAAATGACGCCGTGCAGCCACGAGGCTGCCCGGCAAGGGTCACAAAAGAAGCTAGCTAAACAATGCTTCATGTTTGGTGAACTCGTTATTTTTAACTCTGAACCGGGTAATGAAACCCGTCCGCTGCTAAAATTAAATGACGCCGGTGCAACCACGAGGCTGCCCGGCAAGGGTCACAAAAGAAGCTAGCTAAACAATGCTTCATGTTTGGTGAACTCGTTATTTTTAACTCTGAACCGGGTAATGAAACCCGTCCGCTGCTAAAAATAAATGACGCCGGTGCAACCACGAGGCTGCCCGGCAAGGGTCACAAAAGCTAGCTAAACAACCAGACGCCATGTTTGACGCCATGTTGGTTGCACCTCGTGCCACGCAGTCGACGCGGGGTCAATCCCACAGCGCGCTGCTTAGTGTCACGTGACGCGAGCCCGGCTCACGCTCGCTGCCGGGGCTCCGCCTCAACAAACGTTACTGGCGTTCCACGTACATGAGTGGCGCCACCTCTCTGCAAAGCTCCGATCGAGGTAAGAAAAGAAAAGCCACTCAACTTAGCCAAACACCGCCCGCCAGAAGACGCACGGCGCTCAACGGGAGCACCGCTTCACCAGAGCGAGCGCTCCCCGGGTCAGCAAGCGCGTCGACGTCAGACGCAACGTCGCGTCACGCCTCTGGCACATCGGGCTGCCCCTTTTTGGGCGGGGCCCCCGTGGGTTACCGTGGTAACGGAGGGAGGGCCCCAGCGACTGGCTGACGCACATGATGCGCTCGAGACAGCAAGATCTTGCGCTGCCACTGGGCAGAAACCAGCAGTGGCAGCAAAAATGCAGTCTAGACAGATGGCTGTCAAAAATCATAAGAAAGGGTTATGCACTCCAGTTTGCTGCAAAACCCCCACCTTTCAAGGGAATACTGGAAACAGTATTGTCAGACAAAAATCAAAACTCCCTACTGTCAGAAATTCAAGAAATGCTGTCGAAGGGAGTGATTTCCAAGGTGGCAGAAGGAGATCAGAACAAAGGGTTCTATTCTCTATATTTTCTCGTGCCCAAGAAAAAGGGAGGGGCGAGACCAGTTTTAGATCTGTCGATTTCAACAGATCAATTTTTGGTGAGAAGTTTTTCACATGCTCTCCATAAAACAGCTGCTGAGGAATGTGCACAAGGGAGACTGGTTCACATCCCTCGATCTGAAGGATGCTTACTGGCACGTGAGTACTGTATCATCCCACAACACAGGAAATACCTGAGGTTTTTCCTTCCAGGGGAACCAGTTTGAGTTCAAAAGGCTCGTTTTCGGCTACTGGTTAGCTCCCAGAACTTTTTCAAAGTGTGTGGAAGCAGCGATACGCCCACTTCCCTCAGCAGGGATGTGGATCCTGTCTTATCTAGACGACCCACTTATTTTTAAGCAGGTCGCGAGAGGAAGCAGTAGTCCAGACCAGGGTACTAGCAGAACACCTGCTGGACCTGGGATTTGCTGTAAACTGGATGAAAAGTTCAGTAATCCCAGCACAGTCCATTGTTTACCTGGGGGTAGAACTGGATTCACGCTCGATGAGAGCACGCCTGTCAGAGCAGAGGGCAGCCGATCTGACAGCACAGCTGAAGCGCGTCCAACCAGGGAAGGTGGTGACGGCGGCAGCAGTGATGCGCCTTCTGGGCCTGATGGCAGCCGATCATGTGGTATTAAATCTGGGTTTATTACACAGGAGAACGGCCCAGCGTTGGTTTACCAACCTGCGCATGGACCCAGTGCACCAAAAACGCAGGATGGTGCTGGTTCCCCCATCCGTGGGTCCAGACCTGCGTTTCTGGGGAAACACCCACATCCTGAGGGAGGGTGTCTCCATGATCACACCTACGTCTCACATCCCAGTTTTTCCTCAGACGCATCTCTGATGGGATGGGAGAGGGACGTGCCTCTCCCAATCGGTGGGAGGAAAGTGGCCAAGCCACACCCATCTCCACATAAACATTCTGGAGCTGATGACAGTCCAGAAGGTTTTGCAACATTTTATTCTGTTAGTTCAGCAGCAACATGTACTGGTGCACACCGACAACCAGGTGGCAGCAGCGTACATAAATCGCCAGGACGGGTCTCGCTCAGCTCAGCTGCTGCGCGTGGCCAGGCGGCTACTCCTGTGGGCCCAGCAGTGTACATCCCAGGAGTGCTGAACGTGGGAGCAGATATCATGTCGAGAGGGGGACCACGTCAGGGAGACTGGTCTCTCGACTCGGACTTAATAAATCAGTTTTGGGCCAGATTCGGTCGTGCAGAAATAGACCTTTTTGCAGCCCGAAGCAACAGGAAGTGTGCACTCTGGTGCTCACTGAACCCAAAAGACGACCCCCCTCTGGGAGTGGTCGTTTTCTGCGCTCAGATGGTGGTCAGAGAAGAAGCTTTACGCTTTTCCACCAGTCCCTCTCATTCCAAGAGAGCTAGAACGAGTCCGGGGGGAGAATCTGTCTCTCATCCTGGTGGCTCCAGAGTGCAAATATGCACCCTGGTCCCCAGACCTGCAGCAGCTGGTAGTGGACAGCCCCCTGCAGCTGCCATGGAGGGAGGATGCTCTCCTCCAAGCGAGAGGGGCGATCAGGCATTTCCCAGAAATAGGCCAACGCCTTTGGGCCTGGAAGCTGAGCGGCGCCGCCTAACAAACTTAGGCCTCACCCCAGCCGGGGTTTGGGACGATTCAGGACGCCCGTGACCCGCCCACAACTACGCTTTACGCGTCTAGTGGGCAGCTTTTCAGCGGTGGTGCGGGGACAGAGGCATCGAGGCCACAGCATGTGACATTGGCTCTGTCCTGGCTTTTCTGCAACTGCTGTTGGAGAGAAAGCTAGTTTTTAGCACGATAAAAGTGTACGCGGCGGCCATTTTCATCATGTCACGAGGGTTTTGGTGGCAGGACGTTATTCAATCATTCTCTGATTAAACGTTTCCTGAGGGGCGTTAGACGCCTTAGACCCTTGAAGCGTGACATCACACCTCAGGGGGATCTGGCACTAGTTCTGGGCGCTTTAACCAAAGCCCCCTTTGAACCCTTAGAGGAGGTGTCAATTAAGTTTTTGTCCATAAGAACTGCTTTTTTGCTGGCACTCACGTCGGCAAAGAAGGTGAGTGACCTCTGCACTTTCCATAGCTCCCTCTTGTTTACATATTAAACCTGATGGCAGCTCAGCGACTTTGAGGCCTAACCCGGCTTTATCCCAAGTCGCTCACCAGCAGTTTTTAAATCTCGGACAATAACTCTTAGTGGTTTCCATCTCCCTCCTCATGCTTCAGAGGAGGAAGCTAGGTCACACTGGCTGTGCCCAATTAGGGCTCTCAGAGCTTATCTGGCACGCACAACGAGTGTACGCCGCTCTCAAAGTTTGTTTGTCCATTTAGGACAACTCAGCGGGTCGGGCTCTGTCCTCTCAGCGCCTCTCTCACTGGCTGTGTGAAGCCATATCAGAGGCCTACAAAGCTGAGGGGAAGGAGCCTCCTGCGTCTCTGCGAGCTCATTCGACACGAGCTATGGCTTCGTCTGCAGCTCTGCACGGTGGGATGTCGGTCAGCGACATCTGTCAGGCCGCAGCTTGGAGCTCGTCCTGTTCTTACCCGTTTTTGTTTACGGGATGTGT
>JBBPBX010062692.1:0-12384 GCA_038048925.1 Garcialebias charrua
TTATTGGACTAAATCGCAAAAATGGTTTGTGACAAAAACACCATCGTTTGCCAAAAACCAGACATCGATCGTCGGTAACTTTTAAGAACTGTGATGTTTCTCAGGTTAGTTTGTTATCTGATCTGCACAAAAACATTGAAATAAAACAAGAGTCGTTGGTGTTTAAAAATTCTCAAAACGTTGGCTAAAAAACGGGGGCGTTCAACGGCTAAAGTCTAGCCTTAAAGAAAATCAGGAACGTTTATTTACCTCGTAGAATTTCTCTCCTTTAACCTCGTTCGCGTCTCTCTCTCCAGCTCCGAGCCGTTTCAGTGGGTTCCTCTTCAGCAGCTAAAAACACAGAAGAGTTCCTGGTTTCTGCAGCAGCCCACTTCTTCGACTGACAGAAGCGTCGTTAATTATCAATTTACCTTTCCAGAATCATTTTCTTCAAATGCATATTTAAAACAACAACAACTAAAGCCCCATCCATCTTCCTAGTTGATAATACACTACACATCTTTGAACATTTTAATGTTTAAAACAAATGCTGCAGCAAGGACCAAACATTTTACGGTTGTACTCGTGGAACAAAGCAGGGAAGAGAGTTGCAACAAGCGTTAAATGTGAGAAAAGGATGAACAAGAGCAGCTTGTGGGAGAAGCTGGATAATGTGTAGATGACAGGAAGGAGACCTCATGAGATTACGGATGAATTTTCTATAAATTCAACCTTTATTTAGGCAGGTTAATCCCATTGAGCCTTGAGGACTCAATTTACAAGAAATACCTGGTTTCAACAAGGAATGATGACAACAATGGACAACAGCGACAACAATAGACAATCATAAAAGAGGCATACAGATTTTTTAAACAAGATAAAAATAAGATGACAAAAAAAATGTAGTGAAAACAGCTAGAGGAGTAAGACAAATTCTTGAAGCCATTTAGAGAGGTCAAGGTCGAGAGCTTCAGATCTTTTTGTAAGATATTCCAGGAAACAGGAGCGGAGTAGGAGAAGGCCCTTTTTCCAAGTTCAGTCCTCACTGACGGAACACTGCAGGTGATCATGTCCTGAGAGTGCACGCTGTAGCTGCACTCACATAGAGACATGTAGGAGGAGATGTATGAAGGCAGCAGACCAAGAAGTGATTTAAAGATGAAAATGTACCAGTGGAAGAGTCTGCGTGAGGTTAATGATGTCCAGTTAACCAGTGAATACAGGGTGCAGTGGTGGGTACGATAATCACAGCCAGTTATATCATTCATTCATTCAACCTTTATTTATACAGGCTAGCCTCGTTGAGTCACGGGGACTCATTTACAAGAGGGACCTGTCTCACTCACACCAAACAACCATCCACTCTCACACTCACACCTAGGGTCAATTTAGAGTCACCAATCAGCCTAACAAGCATGTTTTTTGGTCTGTGGGAGGAAACCGGAGTACCCGGAGGAAACCCACGCATGCACGGGGAGAACATGCAAACTCCACCCAGAAAGGCCCCGGACCGGGATTTGAACCGGCAACCTTCTCGCTGAGAGGCAGCAGCTCTACCAGTTGTGCCACCGTGCTGCCCAATGATAGTGCACCATGATAGACAACATCCAACATCCGCAGGGTGCTTGTAGGAGCATTCAAGTAGATAATGTCACCGTAATCAATGGAGGGGAGGAAAGTCACAGAAACAAGACGTTTCCTAACATTCAGAGTTAGACATGATCTGTTTCTGAAAAAGAAACCCAGTTTAACTTTCAGTTTCTTCACTAGGTTTTCCACGTGGAGTTTAAAAGAGAGATGTGAATCTGCTGTCACGAGCCGCGTTTCCTGTCATGTGATCAGGCACTCAAGCACAGCCGGCAGGTAGGTGAGAATGCATCCATGGTGCCTCCTTTTCAACTCATTTGAGATTTGGGGCTGTAGTTGAGGTATTATTTGAGCTTTGAGATGTTAATCAGCTGCTTCTGGTAGTAAAAAAAACAACAACTTGTTGTCATGGTTAGGCATCATAACAAATGTCCAAAAGTAAAAAAAGTTTCAGTAAAAATCCTTCCAGCTGCACAGCATCCGATACCGGAGGAAACAATCATCCAAAAAATGTAATTTACATCCAGCAAGAGGAATTAAGGCTTCCAGAAGCAAAATCTCAGAATGAACAGAGCTGCTCCAACATGCAGTCACCCCGAGCGGCGCGATTCCGATACCGATAAAATGATCAAATTTGAACTGAATCCATTTTAGGATGATGACGAAGCTTAACACACCTGATATAGTTATTTAATTTAAACAGTGTGGTGGACGTAGCGTAACATTTCACTAAATTTGTGAGATAATGTCCCGTTACCTTCTGCATGATGGAGACAGCATCAAGAGGAAGATTTGTTGGATACTGCACGTCATCGTTGACGATGCTGTCAAACACCTCCTCTTCATCTTCACCGGGAAACGGAGACTAGCAGGAAGCAGAGAGATGTAGAGTTAGCCTCTAAACACCAGTAAATTATAAACGTCGGTCAAGGCTTGAAGTTGTTTAAACAACCTCTCCAACGAGCATCTCATAGATGAGGACTCCCAACCCCCACCAGTCCACGGCTCGGGTGTAGTTGTCGTCTGTCAGGACCTCCGGGGCCAGAAACTCTGGGGTCCCGCAGAAAGTCGAGGTCTGATCTCCGTGACCCATCCCTGCCGAGACAAACAACTTTACCGGTTTTAGGTAAAACATTCACACATGGATCAGGATTACAGGTAGTCCCCGACTTACGAGCAAGTTCCGTTCCTACGACTGTCTCATAACACGAAATCTCGTACGTCGGAACCCGAAACACGTGTTCTCGTAAGTCCGGATTTTCGGTCGTAAGTCGGAAAATTTATGCTAGCGCTACTACGAACACTCGTTTTTCATCACAAATGTTCATACTAGTTCATAAACATGCTCAGAAACTTGTTTCCAAACGGTTAGCTAACACACTTTCATCTAAAAACACATAAAAGTGCTGTATTTTTTGTATGTTCGTTACAAATTTACTGCTCGTTCGCCAGCTCGTAAGTCCGGAACCTCGTATGTAAGAGCGCTCGTAAGTCGGGGACTACCTGTATTTAAACTTTTCTAATTTAGGTACTGGTAATGACAGTGGAAAACAACAAAAAGCCACAAAAACCTGAACAAATCTGAGCCAAACCCCGGTTTTATTAGGTTTAATATTTTACCTTCTTTACAAAGTCCAAAGTCTGTTATTTTCACAAATCCATCAGCATCCATCAGTAGATTGTCCAGCTTCAGATCTCTGTAGGAAACAGAGCGTGCACACTGAAAAGTTTTGCTTTGAGTTAGCGTGACGTCACTTTGGTCACTTTGACGTACCGATAGATGATTTTATTCAGATGCAGAAACTCTAAACCCAGCAGGACGCACGCTGAATAAAACCTGTCGGAAGCAACATCAGTTTTTATGAAACAGAAAATTAAAAAATTAAAACGAACCAACACAAAAGTGCAAGCGCACACCTGGTCTGAGCCTCGGAGAAGACGTCGCTGTGGATGTGGATCATCAGGTCTCCTCCTGGTAAGTACTCCATGACGAAGCAGACGTGGTCGCTGGTCTGGAAGCAGCCGTGGAGGTTGACGAGGAACGGATGTCTGGAGGCATTGATCATCTCAAAGATCCTCTTCTCACTCATAAGGCTGCAGAAAAACCAGCACAGGAAGCTCTAAATATGAACATTTAGGACCCTTTATATAAAAATATAAAAATAAAACTCATTTCTTGAAATGTTTTTTTTTTAATTTAATTGCTTTTATCTTGTGCATAATTATGAGCTAACATATCATAAAGCTCTGAATGCTGTTTTTCCTGTTTTAATATTTCTGTATGTTTTGTATTCAAACTACTTTTGAATACCTTGTTTTAATTCAAAACATTTAGCACGGATGGGAACAGTACACTACAGCTTTCGGTTTCTGGAATTTATTTTAATTTTTTTTTTAACTTCGTCTAAAATAAAATTAATTATAGAAAAACACAGAGGTTATTTCCTCAAAAGCATTGTTTCAAATCTGCTTCAGCAAACGGTCTCCCTCTCTCTTGTTATGCTACTTATAGCTACCAATCTGCTATTTTAAACAACAGTTCTGCTATAATTAACTATTTTAAACATGCATCTGTTTTAATAATGTTTTCTCCTCGGTTGGTACTTTTAGCATCAGTCTTGTCAATTTTAGCTTTCTTCTTCTTCTGTCGGCTGTTCCCTCTTCAGGGGTCGCTACAGCGAGTCATCCTCCTCCACCTCACTCTGTCCTCTGCATCCTCTGTCCTCACTCCAACTACCTCCATGTCCTCTCTAACTGCATCCATATATCTCCTCTTTGTCTTTTTCCTGGCAGCTGCATTTCTAACATCCTTCTACCAATATACCCACTGTCCCTCCTCTGGACATGTCCAAACCATCTCAGTCTGGCCTCCCTAACTTTATCTCCCAGTTGTTCAACATGTGCTGTACCTCTGATGATCTCATTCCTGATCTTATCCATCCTTGTCACTCCTAAGGAGAACCTCAACATCTTCATTTCTGCTACTTCTAGTTCTCTCTCTTGTCTTTTTGTCAATGCCACTGTCTCCAGACCATACAACATAGCTGGTCTCAACATAGCTGGTCTCAACATAGCTTTAGTACCGGTATATGTTTTATTACATGCAGTTACAGTTTTGCCTATTTTAGCTTTTAGCTACAGTAACATTACTTTCAGCTTTTAGCTGAAGTTTGTTATTTTAGCTGTGGTTCTGCTTCTTTTATCATAACTACAGTTTTGTTCATTTTAGTTTTGGTATCTGTTTTAATACGTGTAGCTGGTGTTTTGCCAATTTTACCTTTTAGCTAAAGTTAAGCTACTTTTAAAATGGTAAATGGAGCTTATTTATATAGTGCTTTCTAGCCCCTTGTGAGGAGCCCCAAAGCGCTTTACAATACCAACCATCCACCCATTCATACACGCATTCATACACCGGTAGCGGCAGACTGCCATGCAAGGCGCCTTTCCAGTCCTACCGGGAGCAACTCGGGGTTAAGTGTCTTGCCCAGGGACACAACGACACATGGTGTGGGGAACCGGGATTCGAACCTCCAACCTTCCGATCGGGGGACGACTGCCATTACCACTACGCCACGGCCGCCCCAGTGGCTGTTTTGATCATTTTTGCTACTTTGAACTTAATTTTAGCATTTGTTTTGCATATTTTAGCTTTGTCATTTTTAATATACTGTATGTAGCTAATGTTTGTCTAATTTTAGCTTTGTGCTGTCAACTACTCGGCTTTTAGCTTCGATTTTGCTACTTTTAGCTAAAGAGTTAAAGCTTTGAAAGTTTAACCATTAGAATCCATTTATCATTGTAGTTACAAACGAGTTAATTTTAGCTACTGTATTGCTAATTTTAGCATTACCCTTGCAGATTTTAGTTTTTTAACTTCTGTTTGCTACTTTTACCGTTTAGTGACATTTCTGCTTTATTTTACTTTTTAGCGTATGTTCTGCTCCGTTTGGCTTTGGTTCTCTTTCTTTTAGCTTTAAGAAAGTTTCAGCTTCTTCTGCAAATTTCAGCTGACATTCAGCGCTCAGGGTTCTTATGGTTCACCCGTACTTTGTTGGCGCGTGTGACTAAACGAACTCTAGATCTGCACACACCTGTCCACCTCGTCACGAGTCACAATGTCTCTTTTCTTCAAGGCTTTAATGGCGTACAGTCGTCCTGTCTTCTTAAACTCTGCTAGAAGCACCTGAAATAAAAAATAAATAAATAAATAAACAGACACGATCAAATAAGAGCAAACAAGTAAAAGCTTTGGATTAGTTTAGGAAGAAAATATTACCTTTCCAAAGTGTCCTCGCCCCAGAACTGAAACAAGTTTGAAATCATCCACCTGCATCCTAGAGGAGAAAAATACAAAACAAAAAATAACGATTATTTTTTGCATTTTAAACATTTTAAAAACATCTGAGCATGTGCTTGTGTGTACTTTAGGGCGGACACAGGCCGATCCTCACATTCTTTCCCAGAGTTTAGCGATACCTACAGACAAACGAATAAAAACAATAAATAAAAACACTTTAAAGTAACTATCACAGTAACAGATTCACTGCTTTACAAAGCCTAAAGTCAGAGCATAGCAGTTTGACAAATGTCTAATGATTTAGAGTAATTTTCCCTTTTATTCTCTGTTAAAACTTGAATTAAATAAAACGTACTAGCTGACACAAGGATATGACATTTCAAGATTTATTTGGTTTCAGAAACGGAAAAAGAAAAGTTAAATGAAAAAAAAAATTGGAAGCAACTTGACAAACATGCTGGTAGCTCTCTTTACTTTTATCAACTAAAGGTTTTAATTACTGACACGTTTGATACGTTTACTGTAAAATTAAAAAATATATAAAAAAAGTCAGCATAAAACTTTTACTTCACCACTTCTGCAGAAATGAGAAAGACTACTGTACTGGTAAATGAAAATAATTTGAGCTGCCTAAGGTTTGATTTTTATTCTGAATGACTACTTTTGGCTTAGATTAGAGTATTAATGAGGCTCATGTTGTATCAAAAGGTTTTGAATAATCATAATCAGATGCAGACGTAAAAAGGTCAATATTTATCCTTTATATGGGGTTAATAAACTCTCATTTACCAGATTTTCTGGCAGCGCAGGCACAGATGAATTTTGGTGTTCTGTAGTGATGAAGGTAGAGGTTTCTTCTTCCTGGCTGATGCTGATGGGAGGTAGCTGATCCTCAGCGATGCTGAGTCTGATTACTGGAGTTTTGCTGCTTTAGTGGAAGAAAAATATTTAAATTTAACTTTAAATGAACGTGGCGATGTTTAAAATCAACACATATAAAAGCAGAAGCATTTGTTCTGTTGTATAAGCAATGAAATGAGGTCCTGTAAGAGTGATATGCTTTTTCTGTTTTGTTTGCTTTGTCGAGTTAAAGTCATTTCGTCTAAACTAAAAGGTCACAAGATAAATTCAGTGTTGAGAGATCAATGAGAAAAGAAACACTTTCTACTAACCTCTAACTCCTCTAATTGTTTCAATAGAAACTCTATGGGGGGTTTGAAATGCTGTATTGTCTGCAGAAACACTTCAATAAAACCACGTTTGTGTTTTTCACACCACAGTTCGAAGACTCTTTACGTTTGTTTTGGTAAAAATGTCGGACTAAAACGAGCAGCCAACGTTTAAAGATAAACTCTTAGAAAGACCTATCTCAAAAATCGCCCCATAAAAAAGAGGAAGTTTAATAGTTTTTGTTTACACTCCGGAAGTTTCTGACCTGGGCAGTGAAGTTGCGGTTTGAGGCTTCTCCTCAGCGGGATGCGAGGCGCTGTTGGAGATCAGGTCAGAGGTCGTGGAAAGATGTGAGCTGAAGGTGGTGAAGGAGCTGTAGCGAGGAAGGATGCTCATCATCAGGTGACCCCACGTGGCAAAGTTCATGTTCATCTGAGCCGCACGGAGAAAATTCTTTCCTACGGAAGAACCCGGCAACAGAAACAAAAGGTAGAGAGTTTAAAACGAATAAATGCATTGGTGCTGCAGGGGTGTTTGTCTGCACCTCTCTCTTTAGTGAAAATACATCGCTGACGTCTCAGTTTTGGTTGTCTCTCCACCACAGTGTCCATAAATCGAAGCTGAGAAATACAAAAGAAATAGAAGATAAATATTAAGATTTTTTAAAGATTTTTTTACAAATCTGTGAACTCAATATGCAGATTCAAAAATATGCAAGGAACAAAACAAAGAACTTAACATTTAAACGTAAAAAGTCTAAAAATCTCTTGTATCGCATCGCTTGTGAAGAATTCAGCTTACAGATAATGAAAAACTAAAATTCAGAGTCTCAGAACATTAGAATATTCTACAGCCAGCTTTTGGTACATTTTTTCAGTGTGGGCAGGAGCCAAGTCCTGCTGGAAAATGAAACCAGCATAAAGCTTGTCAGCAGAAGGAAGCATGGTCTCTAAAATGTCCTGCTAGATGCTGCGTTGATGTGGACCTCAGAAAACTCAGTGGACCAACACCAGCAGAGGACAGTGCTGGACTGGCCATCGGGCACAGCGGGCAAATGCCCGGTGGGCCGGCAAACCCGTCGGTGATTTTTGGGCCGCTCGGGCGGTCCTGACTGTCATGAACCAAAAAAATAAATTATAGCTATTTTTTTGTCAATCGCGACGGCCGATTGGTTGATTTTCTTGAACGACATCGAGCTAATCCAATGAAATCTCTCAGCACTCTTCCGACCAGCCCCTCCCCTTTACTCACATCACCTGCTGCTGCGGCTGTGAAACCTGACACCAGCGTGCCTGTAACAGAAACTGGACTGAGCGAGGTGCTCACACGGAGCTGAGGAAAAGTTTCTCCTACCTGCAGCTGAGAGGAGGAGGAGTGATAAAAAGACAGGACTCAAGGAGTGACATGACGTCTGCTCTATGCGACCAGTTCAGTCCCCTCCGCGCGCAGCTGCTCAAGGAGAACGTGAGCATCTGAGTTTCAGCACGGCATCTTGCTGCACGCGTTAGCATTATTAGCATGTTGTTGCGGTCTCCTGTTTTCTTGTTAAAAGACCAGCGCAAATTAAAGCTGTGCATGGACGCGGTTTCACAAGACAGCAGCAACACGTCACTTGAATGGACTAACCACATCATCCGAACGTGAACGAAGAAAACAGCTTGTAAACACCGATCACAGCAGCTGCAACTTTTATCAGGTAGATCAGTCCAGATCAACCTGATGATGAGAGATGATGAGAGATTCAACCACCTCAACTGCTCAAAAAGAGGTATTGTTCTTTTATTAATACTGTAATTAACCTTTTTAATTTAAAATTATAATCTTATTAACTTTTTTTTACCTCTTTGTGTGTTATTTCCAGTCTGGAACAAAGTTAGCAGCTGTTCATCTTCAAGGAAATCCACCTGCAGCTAAGAAGTCTGTGATGATGACCCTGATGCATGCTCAATAATCCAGGTAAAAATCTAAAAAAACTATGTCTGGGCCTCTGGACATTCAAAAAACAAAACAATTGTAGAAACGTTTCATCTTTCATCAGAAAGACTTCCTCAGTCTGAGGTGCTGTATTCAGCTCAGTCTTATAAATATCACCCTCTCACTGTGGAAACTCTGGAACAACCTGCCCCCCAACATTAGACAGGCCTCCTCCCTTCACATGTTCAAATCCCTGCTAAAAAAATCATCTTTTCTCTATTATTTCAAACTGTGTGAGCTGACGTAGTGTATATATATTTTTTTACTGTGTTTTCATTTTAATATTGTTCTTATACATTTTTATTATACTTTTACCGCTGTTAATATCATAATTTTTACCATTGGTGTGTGATACTGTTCTGTACATTTTTAAACCTCTTTTGTGTTGTGTGTGTGAAGCACCTTGATAACAGTTTATCTGTTTTAACTGTGCTATATAAATAAAATAGACTTGACTTGACTCACAGTGGATCAACCAGTTTGTTGATGACAGCTGAAACCAGCTGCTCACATGAGCAAGGAGGACCATCAGCCTAACAATGGATCATTAGCACCCTGATGGTTGTTTGCTATTCACAGAGGGCTGAGTGATACTAGCAACAACAGCATTGTAAGAGGGGGACAGTTGAACCCGGAGGCCTCCACCTCTGTTTAATGATGGACGGTTTCTTTTCACAAAGATGACCTCCTTTACTCCTCTCTCAAACCATCGTTCCTCTCTATCAAGGATGTGAACATCTTCATCCCTGAAAGAGTTGGCCTATACAAACGTATTGTTCACTTGAAACATTTTCAAAATAATCATTTTATAAGTCTTTTTTGTAAACATATTATTTGTTTAGTGAAGTAAAGACACTATTTTTTTATATAAAGCAAGTATTTCTTTATTCATTCAACCTTCATTTATGATATTGAAATCAAGAAATACCTTATTTTTTATCAAAAGTATTTATGTTTAATGAACTCAGACTATTTTGTTTTATAAAAACAAGTATTTCTGTTTAACAAAGTCAAGAAAGACCATTATGTTTTTTGAATATTTTTAATTGGTAATTATTTTATTAAAACATTTAAATTTTTTATGTATTGTGACAGAGGGTTCTTGTTAGCAGCTGCTGAAAGTAACTAATAAAGTAACTTAGTAATCTAACTTAGTTACTTTCCAAATCAAGTAATCAGTAACTTAACTAAGTTACTTTTCCCAAGGACTAATCAGTAACTTAACTAAGTTACTTTTTCAATGTAACTATGCCATCACTGTCAGGGCCACTCTGCTCAAAATGCCCGGGCCGATTTTTTGTCCCAGTCCAGCCCTGGCAGAGGACATGGTCCCAAACCATCACTGACTGTGGAAACTTCTCTCTGGACTTCCAGCAAAGTGGATTCTGGACCTCTCCACTCTTCCTCCAGACTCTGGGTTCTTATAAATTGCATAAAAAGGTACTTTCATCTGAAAAGAGGACATTGAATCACTGAGCAACAGTCCAGTTCTTTTTATCCTCAGCAGGTAAGACGCTTCTGATGTCTCTGGTTCAGGAGTGGCTGGACTTGAAGAATGAAGAAACATTTGTAGCTCATGTGTAGGATTTAATCACCTGATCATGGTGTGACACCAGGAGTTTTTTTAGCCATAATCATCAATATGACGAGAAATAAAGGCTTGAAATATTCCACTCCATGTAATGAATCTATATTATATGAGTTTAACTTTCTGAAGTGATTGACAAAATAAACTGAACTTGTTCCACAATATTCTAATATTTTGAGATAGGTTCTCCTAACTGGTCACCGACACCTAGGTTGTGTAGACCACAGAGAGTTTAGTGGATTCCTAATCTAATCTGGAGGTTTTTATAAGTGTTGTGCCATCATTTACTTACATCAGTATTCAAAATTATAGACATTTATTTCTGTTTTTTTTTTTTTTTTTTGTAAAGATAAGCTAACCTAAAGTTAAAGTTTTATTGAATAAATAAATGTCAATAGCTGTGTTTTACTAAGGCCTTTTATCCACATTTTTATTTTTGTAGAAATGGGACTGGGTGCTCCACCCATAAAACTTTTTTTACTTTTGGACATTTGTTATGATGTGTAACCATAACAACAACAAGGTAGTTTTCTACAACTGGGAGCTGCTGATTAACATCTCAAAAGCTCAAATAATACCTCAACTACAGCCCCAAATCCCAAACGAGTTGAAAAGGAGGTTCCATGGATGCTTCTCCATGTACCTGGAGGCGGTGCTCAAGTGCCTGACCACTGAGATCTTGGAGGCAGCTCGTGACAGCGGGAGGACCGAGATCGTCCCTCGACACCTGCAGTTAAGTCTGTGGTGAGGAAAGGCTCGGCAGGCTGCTGGGAGAAATGACCATCGCTCTGGGAGGAGTTCTGCTCAACATTCAGGCAGTCCTGCTGCTGATGATTGACATCTGCAGTAGAGCTGGGCCATATCATATCGTTCCCGGTAATACCGGTAAAATAGCTTGCCCGGGCAAAAAAGTTATATCATGATATGCTAATTTCATGATGTAATACGTCAGGGCGCCCCGCCCCCTTAACAACCGAGCACTTCAAACGACCAAACCTAACTGCGCACCCCTCCCTCCACCAGTCTGTACTGGTGTAACGCTAGCTAAAAAGCTAAAAACAAACAACGCGCGGCTCAGCTTCTCTCCATTCAACACTGCAGATACAGACAGCTGAACTGTCTCCCCCAACCCCTCTCTGAACAGCCAGTGCTGCGTCTCCCTCGCTCTAAACTGTCGGTACAAACACGCGCGGCTCAATTGTCTCGAGTTCCACAGTCCACGAGCCAAGAGTCAGGTGATCAGAGACGGATCAGTCAGATAAATGAATAATTCCTGCATGAATAGATGAAGCTGAAACACCAACAAGCTTCAGGGTCAGCCGATCACCTTGTTATAAGTTCTGGAAGTTCTAGCTCATTTAAAGACAACATATATTTTGTTGTAGGTTACATTTGTGATCAACAGATCTTAAAGACCGTGTAAAGTGAAATTAAATGTGTGTTTTTAGTTTGTCACATGGCATAAATATGTGTTATTAATCACCCATATAAATCTGACTGATTAAAAACATTGTTTACCTTATAAAATTAAGTCTCAAAAATCATGAAAAAACATGATTTTGCCTTGCCCTGGAACGCTGGGGGCGTGTCAGTGCGTGGGCGTGGTTTCAGCGCAGCTGCGCTCGTGTCCTGCCCCCTGAGCTGACTGTGTGGAGAGGCAGGCAGCAGAGCCAGTAAACCTGCTCTGTTTTTATCTGAGTTCTGTCTGTAACAGCAGCTACTTTTTCCAAGAGTTACGCTGTTTTTGTAAATAGTTTTCTTGTGTGTTTTTAATCTGGAATGAATAAAA